>JAJPUD010004055.1:140269-156275 GCA_023553655.1 Myrmecobius fasciatus
TTGTAGTCCAAATGCTTGGAGGTGCTCTCACTTAGAAACCAGTTGGAAGGCTTACTTTGTCTGGGTTTGAGGGAATGTCCCCGGAGTTCACAGAGAAAGCTGTCCACAGTTCGTCATCTTGGCTCCGCCCCAAACAGAGTGTTTTTTAAATTAAAATGATACCATGATGTTTGCTCGCTAAAAGTGTGACCCTGAGCAAGCAGCTGAAACTGCCTCAGTTTCCTTGACTATAAAATGGAGGTGATGGAATAGCACTTACATTGTAGTGTTGTGTGGATCAAATGAGATAATATTTGTAAGACTCTTAGTGCAATGCTCAGCATATGGTTGGAGCTTAATAAATCCTTCCATTTCATATCATCTTCATTTTTACTTCTCTCTTCTTTTCTACCTGGTAAACTCTCCCTAGTAACTAAGAAGAAAGAAAAAAATAAAAATGTTAAACAATTTAAATCAAACACATGGCAGTATGTGCAAAGCTATAGACCTATAATTCCCTATTGCTTCAAAACAGGAGGGATATACATTTTTCATCTCTTCTCATTATCACTATACAACATTGTGTTGTGTGTGTGTGTGTGTGTGTGTGTTTCTCAATCTATATTGTTATAGTCATTGTGTATGGAGTTTTTCTGATTCTACTTACTTTACTGTACATCAGTTCATCTGTCTTTCCCTGCTTCTTTGAATTCTTCCAGTTAATTGTTTCTTTAGTTATACTGAGAGCCTTTAACACTCATGAACCACAGTTTGTTTAGCCATCCACTAAGCAATGGATATCTACGTTTTTCCCCCCAGTTATTTGCTAACACAAAGAGAACTGCTATGAATATTTTTGTATATGCAAGAATTTCTTTTAGTCTTTGACAATTCCTTGGACAATGTTCCTAAAAGTAAGATTTCTGGTTAAAAAGTCAAAGAAAATTTAGCAACTTTTAAAGCATAATTTCAAATTGTTCTCCAAAATAATTAGACCAATTCATTTCTGTATTAGTGGTCTGGGTATTGTTGATGAGTAAGCTTGAACTACTATAATTGCTGTTCCAGGTGCTGAACAACCCCCATCAACTGAATCAATGTGGTTTGTGAGAAGGGCTCTTTTCCAGTTGGTACTATCTCTTTCTAATGATTGGAACCAGAGACAGATTAGTCTGACAAAAATTGAAGAAGTAAGAGACTGGATCAGATGTCACAGTGACATCCTTATTTATTCCTGCACTAGTATAAGCTAAGTGCACAAACTCTATAACTAAATGAAGCATAATTCTTTAAAATTTGCAAAGTTCTTATCACCAACACTGACATTTTCCACATAAGTCAGTCAATAATCAAATCAGTTTAATAAACATTTATTGAACACATACTACATGTCACCAAACATGCAAAAATTCCTTTCTTCAAGGAGATAACAATCTAATGGATTATTTATTGTCACAAACACTGACATTTCCCACATAAGTCAATCAATAATCAAATCAATTTAATAAACATTTATTAAACACCTATTACATGCCACAGAACATGCAAAAATTCCTTTCTTCAAGGAGATAATAATCTAATGGATTATTTATTAAGTGCTACTATGTGCCAAGCTGGGAGTTGGGTAGTCCAGTGGGTAGAGGGCTGGGCTTAGAGTTAGGAAGTCTTATCTTTAAGAACTAACTTCCATTTAAAACATCTACGAGCTATGTGACTTGGTTAAGTACTTAACTTTTTGTCTTGGTTCCCTCATCTGTAAAATGAGCTGGAGAAGGAAAAAGCAAGTCATTCCAGTATTTAAAAAAAAATGAATGCCAATATGTGCCAAGAACTGTTTTAGGCATTGAGAATTTAAAGGTAGAAGTGAAAGAAGCTCTGTTCTCAACGAACTTATATTCAAATGGGGAGATAACATGAAACTATAAAATTATTTGTGTATGTATATGCATACACATACATACATACCCATCTGTGGATACAATGGATACAAGGCAACAATGAGAGTGATGTGGTGAAGAGAATATTATTAGCTTGGGCAATCAGAAAAGACACACATGAAGCTCTTGAGTTGAATTCTTTTTTTTTTAATTAAAGCTTTTTATTTTTCAAAACATATGCATGGATAATTCTTCAACATTAACCTTTGGAAAACCTTGTGTTCTAATTTCCCCGCTCCCTTCCCCCACCCCATTCCCTAGAAGGCAAGTAGTCCAATATATGTTAAACATGGTAGAAATATATGTTAAATCCAATATATGTATACATATTTATGCAATTATCTTGCTGCACAAAAAAATTAAATAAAACCAGAAAAAATGAGAAAGAAAATAAAATGCAAGCAAACAACAACAAAAAGAGTGAAAATGTTGTGCTGTGAACCACACTCATTTCCCACAACCCTCTCTCTGGGTCCAGATGGCTCTCTTCATCACAACATCATTGGTACTGCTCTAGATCATCTCATTGTTGAAGAGAGCCACATCCATCTTGAGCTGAATTCTAAAGGAAATTATAGCTTCTGAAAGGGAGAGTTAGGGAGGGGAGTACATTTCAGGCCTGAGGGATAGTAAATGGAAAGGCATAGAGATGGAAAGTGGGATATCATGGTAAGATATCCATAAGAAGGCCAGTTTGGCTCCAGTGTAAAGAAGAGGAGATTCTAGACCAAGATACTTGGTGTTATTTCTTCATGTCTCCTATTCTCCAACTTTTTCCCTATCTAGTGTTCTTTCCCCTTCTCACACAGTCTTTTCATTCCAATAAACAATACAACATGTCCATTGTTTTTCCTACTACTTTTTGGTGGCTCCAATCTTCTCTGTACCAAGGCTGATCTCATTCATCTTTCATGCTAGTAATTAGCCTATATTAGGTCACTCCAAAATATCCTGAATACAATTGCAAGCAAATGCTCTTTTTTTGTCAGTTATATCCATTAGAAGTAATACCTATGAAGTAATTTTTTTCTTGGTTTTGTTTTTTTAGAATTGCACTTGGTAGATTAATATAAGCAACTCTGCTTCTCAGACTGATAATATAGTTTCTAATATTTTATCTACCAAGAGGTTTACCACCTTGAAAATTTTTGACCATTTTTTTGGTCATTTCTTTTTTAAAAAAGATTTTATTGATGCTTTAAAATATCATCTAAATTTTTTCCTTATGTTCCTTTCTCTAATTTCTGAGAGGATATTCCTTATAACAAAGATGAAAAAAAAAGATGAAAAAAATCATCATAACTGATTAATGTATTGAAAAAAAAAACAGATACATTGTATAAGCTTCCATACCTGTGGGTTATTTTAGCTTCACACATCCACAAAAAAATCTTCTTTTATCTCTTCTTTGGGCTCAAGCATGTGTTCTTCATGATTTTGCAACATATACAGGTCCTTACTTTTTAATGCTTATAACATGAAAAACAAAACAAAACAAAGCCTTGATAGGACCTCCTTGTTCTGCTTGCATCATGCGCTATCAATTCCTACCTTTCCTCTTGGAAAGTGACAAGGAGAAGGAAAGATTTCCCTGGAGCTTAATGGGCAAGAGAAATGGGAGGGGGCTGGAAGTTCTGTAGGACATATTGGAAGCCCTTATGGAGTTGATCATTTGCATTGTTCAGGATAAGTGGGGAAGCTACCAAGTGAAGTACTAAAAGAAACATTTACTTCACAGACCACTGTTATTGAACATAACTGACCAAAAGAAGCTTTCTCTCAGAATATGATTTCTTTCTCAAATAGTTTTTAAAAAATTGTATGATGAGGGATGAGAGAAAGATAAAGATAATAAAAACTTGATTCTTGTACATAGCAGGCAGCTTAACTCCCATGGGAATGGCTAGCAGTATAGAGACTCACTTTTCCCTGTTATTTCAGAAGCAGGCCAATGTGGAAGAATTGAGAGAAAGGAGGAGAAAAGAAAAACTCTGACTCCTAAATCCACCTGTCACGAAAATTTGGGCAGAGAAAAATTTGGAGACTACTAGCTAAAACTACTTTAAATCAATTTCACAGTGGCATTTTAAAATTTTTAAGGTTGAACATGATATGTCCATAAAATGAAGGTCAAGGTTTGGTTCACAGGTGTCTGAGTAATCACTTCCAGTTATTTGCTTTAACTTTAAATTGGGAAATGTAAAGGGCATTGCCAGAAGAAAGAGAGACAGAGAGAGAGGGAAGGAGGGAGGGGGGGAGAGAAAAAGAGAGCGCGAGAGAGGAAGGGAGAAAGAGAGAGAGAGAGAGGGAGGAGGAGAGAGAGAGGGGGGGGGGAGAAAGAGGGAGAGGGAGAGGGAGGGAGGGAGAGTGAAAAAGGGAGAGAAAGAGAGAGCATTCCTGTCTGTCCCTCCCTCCTCAAGATGCTTGCATTTGAATGGAGGAGACAACATGTAAATAACTAGGTACAGACAAGATATATGTAGTATAGATGAAAGAAATCTCCAAGAGAAGGTACTAAATTGTCCTTGGTGCAGAGAGGAAAGAGTTGGAATAAAACATGAGAAAGGACAATAGGTGCATAGTGAGTCAATAGTACTTGGCATGAAGCAGTGTGAGTGGGAGGTGGATAGAGAGATTCATAGAGATTAGAAGTTTTGTGCTAGTGGTGACATGATCTTGGATCTCCCCTGGTGGCTGCACTTCATTGTGGCTTGCAGAAGGATGACATGAGGGGTCCTTATGTTGCTGTCAGCCTGGGCTATGTTTTGTGCTGCTCACCAGTTCACCAAAAAGCACATGATGTTAACTCTGTAATAGCATATCCCATCTACTACTTCTTAGCTGGATTCTATCAACTGACCTTGCTCCTGGTTCCTTCTTCTGGACAAAGTTACAAGTGAGGGTAAGAGTGGGTAACTGAATAAGAGCATCACTTAGAATGTGTCTGTCCCTGCACACCCAGATGTTTCTGGCAGCCTCAGATCAAGAGAAAAGGAAAGGCTAGGCCACTTGGTACTAAGGACAGCCCCATTGATTCAGGATCAGGAAATAATGGCATAGGTAGATATTCTTTTTATCTACTTTGCATATATATTGTGTTTAATTTTGTATATATGTTACCCTTCTCTTCCCAAAGCACATTAGCTTCTTAAGGGCAAAAATTCTTTCTTTTATTTGTATTTTTTGCCCTTATATTACTAACACCAAACTTAGAGATTGATACATAAATGTTGAATAAATAGGTAGAATTAGTTGGATAGTTAAACTTGATGTGTAGTTTTTAATGGTTTAATATTAATATGGCAGAAGGTTTCCAGTGGAGTTATCTTGCACTTACCCTTGTGTTTTATAAAATTTGTATCAGGAACTTGGATAAAAATTATAGATCGCATGCTCATTAAATCTGCAGATAACAAAAAACTGGAAGTAGATAATGGTTAGGATCCAAAAGGAAATTGACAGGATAGACCATTCCACTAAATCTAATAAGATGTAATTCAATTGGGATAAATGTAAAACACTGGACTTTTTTCCAGAATCATAAAACAACAACAAAACTACTTCACAAATTTAAAATGGAAGACATAGATGGACATCAGTTGTTTTAAAAAGCATTCTGAGGATTTCATTGTACTGCATATTCAATATGAGTTAATAGTGTGATGTGACCAAAAAAATTATTTTGATCTTAGGTTACATTAAATGGGACATGGCTTTCAGAAATAAGAAGTTGATAATTCAACTATGCCCTGCCTTTGTCAAACTCTATTTTGAATATTTTTTTTTCAGTAATAGGAACTCTCTTTTAAGGATGCTGCTAAGATGAAGAGTATCCAGCAGTAACCACAATAAGGAAGGGCGTTGAATCTATATCATATATGGCCAATTGTAGAAACTGAGTGTGGTTAGTATAGAGAAGACTCAGGAAGATTATAATAATTGTTTTTAACTATTTGAAGGATTGTCCTATGGGGAAGACCTCTAGACTTGGGTTTGCCCAAGAGGGGTGAAGCAGGAGAAAGGAAGGGAGAAATTTGGATTCTGTTATCCAAAACCAAAAAACTAAAAACCCCCACAAAAACCAAAGAATCCAAATAAACAAAATAACTTCCTAACAATTAGAGCAGTCCAGAAATAGAATGGACTGTATGCACTCTCTCTCTTTGGAAATTTTTAAGCAGAGGCTTGATGACAACTTGTTAGACATGTTAGTGTTTATAGTGACTATTTTTTGGCTGTGGGTTGGACTAGATAAATGCTAAGGTCCCTCCAAACTCTCAATGCCATGTACTATTATTATGCCATATATTGTATAGCTTTCTTACTGGTAACACCAGAGAGTAGGACATGAGAATCACATTGTAAGAGATAGGGTTTGGGGTTCTGTAGAGTCTGACTCTGCCACCTATTCTGTCTGTCCTGGTGTCCAACTTTTCTTCTCTATTTCTGGGCTTCTTTCCCTTTCCCAGGGATGTCCTTGCATTATCTGAAGGCAATAACTATACAAAAAGCTTAGGGCTGGTAGGGACATCTTTTGTCACATTGGACTTGCAAGTAGAGAGACCTGGATTTTTATTCATCTTTGGATACTTGTGCTAGCTGGGTGATTTAGAACAAGTCACTATGTCTCTATGAAATTTAGTCTCTTCATCTCTTAAATGGAAAGAATACTGAGAGAACTCACTTTCATAGATTTGTTATATGGTTTAAGTGAGATAATGTATGGAAGTTCTTTGCAATGTCAATGATAATTATTATTATTGTCATTAAGATTTTACTATTATGGTAGACCTCTCTTAACAGCTTTAGCTTGCCCTTTTCCTTCCAGGATACATAGGGAGAAAAATGAAAAATGGTCCTTGATCTAAGGAAATCCTGATAAGAACATAAGCTTCTCTAAGACAAGGGTTGTCTCATTGCTGTATTTATATCCCCAATGCCTCACATAAGGGCTGCCTCATAGAAAGCCCCTAATAAATACGTATTGATTGATTGTTTCATAGTGAATAAAGAATACTGGGAAAAATAATGTTCATGTCTCCTTTCCTAGTAAGGCCTTTTCACTCAGTTCCCGATATAAAGGAGCTTACCATTGATCTACTAGTTTATTTCTGATGAAAGGAGAAGGGTACATTAATTCTTTCATTATATCTTGACTTTTCCCTATTTCAGGTATGTCTTTGCCTTCAGTTTCCTGGATGTCGTTGTGCTTTGGACCTGCTAGTAGCATAGAAGGAAGAGTGGGAAGATTAAGCTTTTGTGTTGGAACTATTAGCCTGAAAGCTCTAGATTCACTTACTTCAGGGATTATGAGTAGTTGAGGCAAAGATTCTCAATAATTTAACTACAAACTACTTGATCTCCCATTATACCACTCCACACTTATCCTCACATTTGTGAAACTTAAATATGATGATCCTTAAACACATGGATTCCCTTTCCATCTTCATGCTTCTACCCATGTTCTTCCTTCTTTATGGATTTCCCCTCTCCTTCCTATTTATGCTCGTCCAACACCTACCCATTCTTTATGACCTATCTCTTCCATGATGTTTTCCATAGTTCCCGAGAACTATGGAAATTTACAGAATTATGACCTTATAGAATCTGAGTTGTATTTTTAATCCCTCTTCCATGTGGCAGTCTCTCAATATTGAAGGGAGTTCTCATGCCCCACTAAAGCCTCCTTTTTCAAGTGGGTAAAGCATATAGGTCTTTCCTCCATTGCTCCTTTGGACATGATCTCAAGGTTTTTCACCCTCCTATTCATACTAGCTCTGCAATGCTCTCTATCTTATCAATGTGATAACATGGAACTATATATTGTATTCTACATGTGACTAGGAAACAACAGAGAAAGGTTATCAGGTTCCATGGATCACTATTCTTCTCTTTTTAAAAAATTTTTTATATTAATACTTTTTATTTGCAAAACATATGTATGGGTAATTCTTCAACATTAACCCTTACAAAGCTTTCTGTTACAAATTTCCCCCCCCTACTCCCCACCCCTCCCTAGATGGCAGGATATCCACTACATGTTAATTATGTTAAAATATTTGGCAAATTGAATATATGTATACATATTTCCAAACTTATCATTGTTGTGCAAGAAAAATCTTATCTACACAAAAGACATATCAGATAAAGGAACACAATGTAACCATCAATCAAGAGTATGAGAATGTTATGTTGTGGTCCACATTTCACATCCCTCTCTCTGGGTGTATATGGTTTTCTTCAGGGAACACATGGAACTGGTTTGAGACAATTCTTTGTTGCAGAGAGCCATGTCCATCAGAATTGATCATCATATAATATTGTTGTTGCTGTGTATAATGATCTCCTGGTTCTGCTCGTTTCACTTAGCATCAGTTCATGCAAGTCTCTCCAGGCCTCTCTGAAGTCATCCTGCTGGTCGTTTCTCACAGAACGATAATATTCCATAACATTCATATACCATAATTTATTCAGCCACTCTCCAATTGATGGACATCCATTCTGTTTCCAGTTTCTAGCCACTACAAAAAGGGCTGCCACAAACATTCTTGCACATATGGAGCCCCTTCCTTCTTTTATGATTTCTTTGGGATATAAGCCCAATAGAAACACTGCTGGGTCAAAGGGTATGCACAGTTTGATAACTTTTTGAGTATAGATCCAAATTGCTCTCCAGAATGGTTGGATTCATTCACAGTTCCACCAACAATGCATCAGTGTCCCAGGCTTCCCACATCCCTTCCAACACCTGTCATTATCCTTTCCTATCATTTTATTTTATTTTTATTTTTTATTTTTATTTTTTTGCTTTTTGCTGAGGCAATTGGGGTTAAGTGACTTGCCCAGGGTCACACAGTTAGAAAGTGTCTGAGACCAGATTTGAACTCAGGTCCTCCTGACTTCAGGGCTGGTGCTCTAACCACTGCGCCACCTAGCTGCCCCTCCTATCATTTTAGCTAATCTGACAGGTGTGTAGTGGTACCTCAGAGTTGTCTTAATTTGCATTTCTCTGATCAATAGTGATTTGGAGCACCTTTTCATATGACTATAAATAGTTTTAATTTCATCATCTGAGAATTGTCTGTTCATATCCTTTGACCATTTATCAATTGGAGAATGGCTTGAATTCTTATAAATATGAGACAATTCTCTATATATCTTAGAGATGAGACCTTTATCAGAACCCTTAAATGTAAAGATGATTTCCCAATTTGATGCTTCCTTCCTAATCTTGTATGCATTAGTTTTGTTTGTACAGAAACTTTTTAACGTAATATAATCAAAATTATCTATCTGGTGTTCAATTAAGAGTTCCAGATCTTCTTTGGACATAAATTTATTCCATCTCCTATATTACGTTCCTCTAACTTGCTTACAAAGTCCCTCTTTATATCTAGATCATGAACCCATTCAGATCTTATCTTGGTATGTTGTGTTAGGTGTGGGTCAATTCCTAATTTCTTCCACACTAGTTTCCAATTTTCTCAGCAGTTTTTGCCGAATAATGAGTACTTATCCCAAAAGCTGGGGTCTTTGGCTTTATCAAACACTAAATTGCTAAAGTTATTACCTAGATTGTCCTGATATTCTATCCTGTGCCACTAATCGACTGCTCTATTTCTCAGTCAGTACAAAATGGTTTTGATGACTGCTGCTTTATAATATAGTTTTAGATCTGGTACAGCAAGGCCACCTTCATCTGCCTTTTTCTTTTCATTAATTTCCTTGAAATTCTTGACCTTTTGTTCTTCCAAATGAACTTTGCCACTATTTTTTCTAGATCTGTAAAATAATTTCTTGGGAGTTTGATTGGTATGGCACTAAATAAGTAAATTAGTTTGGGTAGTATTGTCATTTTTATTATATTCACTTGGCCTACCCATGAGCACTTAATGTTTTTTCAATTGATTAGGTCTGATTTTATTTGTGTGGAAAGTGCTTTGTAGTTTAGTTTGTCTAGTTTCTGATTTTTTCTTGGCAGATAGATTCCCAAATATTTTATGCTATCATCCGTTCTTTTGAATGAAATTTCTTTTGTATCTCCTGCTGCTGAACTTTGTTGGTAATATATAAAAATGCTGATGATTTATGTGGATTTATTTTAAGTCCTGCAACTTTGCTAAAGTTGTGAATTGTTTCTAGTAGTTTTTTAGTTGAGTCTCTAGGGTTCTCTAAGTATACCATCATGTCATCTGCAAAGAGTGATAATTTGCTTTCTTCATTACCTACTCTAATTCCTTTTATCTCTTTTTCTCTTATTGACAGAGCTAACATTTCTAATACAATATTAAATAGTAATGGTGACAGTGGGCAGCCTTGTTTCACTCCTGATGGATCACTATTCTTCTCTATGTGAACTAAGGATATATTAGATTTCTTTGGCTACTATATCACACTTTTGATTCATATTGATTTTGAAATGCACAAATCCTTAGATTGTTTTCATAGGGAGTACTATCGTGCAATACTTCTCCATGCTTATATTTGTCAGGTTGATTTTTGGACCTCAAGTGTAAAACTTTGAATTTGATTTTTATTAATTTGCTTAAAAGGCTCTAGCATTATGAGATTTTTGTTTTGTTTTTCAGATCTCAATTATGTCATCCAACCTGCTAGTTATCACTCAAGTTTTGCTTCATTTTGCAAATCATAAAAGCATTCTATCTGTGACTTTTTTTTCAGGTAGTAACAAAAATACAAAAGTTAAATAGAATAGGTAAAACCCAAAAGAGTAGCAGATGCTCTTGACTGTGCTCCTTTAATACAAGAGATGCTGAGGAAAAATATTCTTCCTTTCTTGAAATTGTAATTCTTACCTCATGTCCTTACATACCCCATATTTAATTACCCTCCTAGCCTTGTCTTTCATTCCAGGCTGTTATGCACTCCACACCCAGGGGACCAACATCAAAATTCCCTTTTTCCATGTTATTTTCCCACTGGCACCAAATTCCTTCTATCCCACCTTCCTTGATATAGCAACTATTCTGGGGACTCACATCATAGAATATATACAGGAAGCAATGGAATTAACTGAAGAACTCAGCAGTGATAGTGGATTTTCCCAACTTTCTTGATTCCTGGCCACATTGGTTCTTTAAGTTGTTCTTCCATACTGTATCAATCACTTCCCATTTGCCTTCCATTTTCCTTCAACCCTTTATAATCATTCTCTGTTGTGGTTCAGTGGGAAGATAACAGGATTTAGAGTTCAAGAAACTTAGCAAGAATCCTAATTCTGCCACATGCTGCCTTTGTAAGCTTGGGCAAATCACTTTACTTCTTTGGGCTTCAGTTTCCTTATTGATAAAGTAAAGAGGATGAATTAGATGGCCTTTCTGATTTCACATTGCTCATATCTACTATCTTAGAAAAGCTTTTCTCTAATGAAACACATAGTCTACCTCTATGTGTACAACATTTTTTTTTGGTCTACCAGTTCAGCAGCCTTACAAAAAGAATGACATTATTCTGGGTTGACAATTGAGCCAAATTCATTTTAGCAACAGCTGCTTTTTTTGTGTGATGTTCCTTAATAATTTCTTTTATAATATGTTCTCCAATTTTCTAGAAATTGAAATCAGACTCATTGGACTAGGTACTTGGAGACTATATTCTTTCTTTTTTGGGGGAGAAACAGACAAATCCATCCTTTTCCTGTTCTGTGGTACATCATCCATGTTTCCTGATATTCTGAAGGTAATTGACAGTTTGTCAGTGATGAAATCTGACAAGTCTTTATTGCAATAAGAGGTAGTATAATTGGAATTGTTGATTTCAACTCATCAAGCGGAGCGTAGTGTTTTCTTATTCATATGGCGTACAAAGGAATTATTCCCTCATTTGAATTTCTATAACATTATTTATACTCTCTTCATGATTCATGTCTCATAATATCAAGTATCTTTTTCTCCTTATTCCTGTACATTATTTCCCCATAGAACTTTTCAGTTTCAGGAGAGCAATGACTGTCATTATTCTTTGTATTTTTTTGCATTTCCCCTAATGCTCAGCATTGATCTTTATGTATAGTAGATAATCAAAACATTTTTGAATGAGTTGTTTAAATATTATGCTTGTGCAAGTAATTCCTAATCTAGTATAGTCAACTCTAATCTTTTTTTCTGAACTCTAGGTCCCTGTTTTCCACTGCTTGCTGGATATCTCTAATTGGATGTCCTATTGGCAAGTTAAACTTAATGTATGTAATATATTCCTTTTCCAAATTATCTATTTCAGTTTAGGTCATCACAATCCTGTCAGTCACTTAGGCTCGTGGGAACTATCCTTTATTCTTTCCTCTTTCTCCATCTTCAAGCCTAATCAGTGGCCAAGAATAATTGTTTCCAGCTGCATAGCACCTCTTGAATTTGTGCCCCTTTTCCTCCTCCACTAATTCAGGCCCTTATTACATTCCCCCTGTACTGTGGTAATAGACTTCTAATTTGTCTTCTTGGCTCATCTCTTTCCACTCTTATCTTTGCTGACATAGTTGTCAATGAAATAAAATTAAGAGAGACATTTGCACAGGACACTTTCTTGTTCAAAGACTTTCAACGGCTTTCTATTTCCTCTAAACTTTTAATGTCTTATATATTCTAGTTCCTATGTATACTTTCTAACTTGATTTCATGTTACTTCTCCTCCATTTTAAGTTCCAGCCACTAGGTCAAAAACATTCTATGTCCCACTTTCAGGAATTTTTACAAGCCTAAAATATACTTCAGCTCAATTTTTCAGAATGTTCATTTTTTGTCAGATGATATTTCCTCCATGATGCCTTTTCTGCTTGATCCATTCAGGGTTTTTTTCATTTATGATAGTACTTATTTAATTTCAATTGATCTTTACCTATTCCCCCTCCTTCACAGTGTTGCATTTTATATGCATGTTGTATTTCTCAGTAGGATAGAATCTTTTTGAATACAGGGACAATTCTGCTTCTTTATCTTTACATACCTACCTCCTAACTCAATGTTTGACTGATGCATCATGTTAGCTCAATTCAGTTCAATTAATAAATGCCTGTGCAAATGAATTAGGCTCAGACCTAACTGTATTGCTGGACTTCAATGATGGTTATTTCAGAATTAACACTGGGGAAGATCAAAAGATTGTGATCTACTCAGTGACCTTAAATTTGTTCATTTGTTTAACAAGACTCAATACACAACCACAGGATGCCAGGGCCCATTGAAATGCTAAGGTCATTCAAATTACCTTGAATAGAATGAAAGGGTACTAGATACTAGAAAATCTAGACTGCATCCTCCTCAAGGGTAAGAACAATATTTTTAGTGATTATGGTGAGGAAATAGGAGTTTTATAGGGTCATCTCAAATTCATTGAATAATTGATGTGAAAAATATGGTTTTTTTGGGGGGTATCCTCCTCAAGGGAAAAAAAAAGTAGAGTTTGACATTCTTTCTTTCAGCTTTTTCCCTTTGTGTCTGTAATTTTGTTCCTAGAATAAAATTTTCAGATTCTTCCTTAAAGATAGAAATATTCCATTTGAGACTATCAGTACTGTAAGTGAAATGAGCGGTTCAACATATGGAAGGGCCAAAAGAGTAGTCTTTTTTCTGGGGTTTTAATATTCATTTATTATTTATTATCATCATTTAAAACTTTCTCTTTTTTTTTTTTTTTGATTTTTAAGTTCTTACATGCATTCTTCTTTTTAGTTTTTGGGCAACAACTTTTGTTGCCTCACTCAGACTTGTTTTTGGCTTGAAAGACTTTTATTTTTGTACTTTGTTTTTGTTATAACTTCAACATTTTTCTGAGCCATGAATGTGCTTTTCCTGTATTATCCCTCCTTCTGCATGCATATGTTTGTGAACATGCTCTAGCATGTTCATGACTAAATGTGTGTTCCTTTAGTAATGAACTCACTACTTTTTAACAATTCAGGTTTTATAATTGTAAGCATATACAGAGAGGGAGAGAGATTGTAAGGGAAATTAGGCTTTTGGAATCATTATCCTGTAAAAGCAGCTGAAGATTGATTTTTATTGATTATGCTATGAGATAAAGAATGGGGTTTTAAATATATATATATACATATATACACACAAATATGTACATGCATACACATGTGTATGTAAATATATGTAGATCTACATGTATCTATCTGGAAGAAGGGAAGAAAGGTAGACAGAGACAGAGAGATGGACAAAGAGAGACAGAGATAAAGAGAGAAGAGAAGAGAAGAAGAGAAGAGAGGAGGGGAAATAGTAAAGGTGTGTAGGGGACCCTGTTGTGTAAAGTGATTATTTACTTTCAATACACATGACTTTTTGTTGGTAACAGTTGTAGCTACAGAAACATTCAGTACTCAATTACTCTTGTGCTTAGGTCAGCTCATTGGGAGAAGAGATAATCTAGAATGTTTGAAAATCCACATTATTCTGATTTTTCTGCTTCTTGCTTTCCATGAAACTTTCATGACAAAGAAATTCTTTTGAGAAGGTTTTGGAATTCTTTCATAGGACAATATCCTTAGACTAACAAATAACACATTTCCAATCCAAACTATTGCTTTCTGAGGTTGACCAGAAGGCCAGTGCTCTGAGGCTCTTTTTTTGACAACTTATGTTTTCTTTTACCTTACTTGTTCTCTTTTTGTACTACCCTTTACTTCCCTCATTCTTGGAATACTCTATTTCTAGTATCTTTCTTTCCTGGTATATTCTCTGGTGATTACAAATCACATGCCTTTTCCTTTACAAATGGCAGAGATTACCAGTGGGATTTTAAAGCTTGATTGGAAATAATCAAGGTTGAATTGTCCAGAGGGCAAGTTGATTGCTGAGTAGCAAGGCAGAGAAGGCAGTTTGGTGTTGGATTTTGTAGTCAGAGGAGTTGAATTTAAAGCTCTGCTCCATTATTTACAAATTGTACATCCTTGGATAAATAACATCAGCATTTCTGGACTTCACTTGAACTTGATGACTCTTCCAGGTATAAATCAATAGTCCTACATGCTGTATAGTGAGGCAAGCCTCCCTTCTCTTGGAAATGGATAGGTCTTCTTTAAAGTGAAGAACCACTTGTCTTCCAAGTTTGACCTGCTTCCTAATAATGGAGAAAAGAGACAGAGAGACAGCCAGATATATAGTGACACATGGCACTTAAAATAAGACTTGCGAAATGAAACTTGGAGAGAACCATCTGGTCTCTGAATCTGGCTCTCTAAGACACATTTTGAGATTGCTGTTAGAAGTGCTGAAAGTTTAATTGTTTGTGGAATGTGATAATGATAATGGCTGTGAGTATGGTATTTGAAAAAAGCAGTAATAGGCACTACTCAAGACATTGATTGAAATTCTCCTGCTTTCAAGGAACTTCAACTTTCCATCTAGAGGATGAAAAAAAATTTTAAATTGATAATTGAATGAGAAGGCTACTTGTTGTTTAGTTGTTTTAGTCATATATGACTCTCCATGACCTTGTTTGTTTATTTAGCAAATATACTGGAGTGGTTTGCCATCTCCTCTAACTCATTTTACAGATAAGGACACTGAGGCAAACAGAGTTAAATGACTTGCCTAGGGTTAGCATTAACCTATATCTAATGAGCCAGTAAGTGTCTCAGGCCAGATTTGAACTCAGGAAAAGGAATCTTCCTTACTTCAGACCCAATATTCTATCCTCTACACCACCTAGCTGCTCCAAGAAAAGGTTGGAATTGTGTGGATTCTTAGAAGTGCTCAAAGTGCTGAATGGAGAAGGAAGATCTGGTTACTGAATGGACCTGAAGGAACAAATAAACAGGCATTGAGACACTTAGAAATGTTTATCCTTCCTTCTTTGTTCTGACACTGGCACCATCATTTATTATTTTAAAAATTATTAGTGGTCTCTGGAGAAGGAAGGTGAGCAATAGGTTAAACTATAATAGACAGAGCTGGAAAGGACCTTAGGAACCATCGGATCCAACCTTTTCATTTTGCAGATGAGGAAATTTATATGCAGAGAGATTAAATGACTTGTTCAGGGTCACAAAGGAAAGAAAGAAACAAGCATTCATGAAATTCTTACTATGTGCAACACATTGAATTAAACTCTTTACAAATAGGATCTCATTT
>JAJPUD010004055.1:156285-214714 GCA_023553655.1 Myrmecobius fasciatus
TATGTGCAACACATTGAATTAAACTCTTTACAAATAGGATCTCATTTGATCCTCAAACAACCCAGGGAGGTAGTTACCATTAGCACTCTCATTTTACAGCTGAGGAAACAGAGGCAAGCAGAGGTTAAGTGACATACTCATGTGCAAGCTAATAAGTGTCTCATTCAGGATTTGAATTCAAGTCTCCCTGACTCTATGTACAGTGTTCTGTGGACTACAATATACAGCTACCATCCCATTATTTTCACTGGGATTCATAAAAAGTTTAATTATCTTTGTGAAGGCTAAATTTTAGCTGCTAAGTTTATCAGGAAATACTTTGCCCCAGAGTAGGGAAGGAACTGGTTGTTTGTTCTTTCAAGGATGTATCTCTTACCTTCTCTTGCAGGTGGTGTGGTACTCAACCCAACCTATTACGGTATGCCTGGCCATACCAACATCATGATCCATGAAGTGGGACATGTTTTGGGGCTATACCATGTCTTCAAAGGGGTCAGTGAAAGGGAGTCTTGTGATGATCCCTGCAGGGAGACTACACCAACCATGGACACAGGAGACCTTTGTGCTGACACAGCCCCCACTCCCAAAAGTAAGCTGTGTCAGGACCCAGAACCAACTAATGACACCTGTGGCCAAAACCACTTCTCTGGAACACCATTCAACAACTACATGAGCTATACAGGTAATAGAAAATGGCTGTACATTGCCATCTGTTTTCTTTCATGAACATATTGTTTGTCTAATTTTATTTTGTGTCTCCTTGAAGGACTGGAAACACTACTGGATTTCAAGGGAAAATCTGAACCTTTATTACTATGGATTTTGCAAAAAAGAATAAAATAAATACCTATCTGTCCAAGTCTAGGATCTCTTGAAGTCTCCCTCACATTCAGGGATACAGTGATTCCATGGTCTTCAATTGGTAATCACTAATTAACTGCCTATTAGATATTAGATATTTTTCATTCTCTTTAGGCATCAAGTCTAAAACAAACTCAATGACATTTAAAAGGGTTAGAGATCCTCCTTGTACTTAATGAATGTCCTTTTTGTTTTTTGCAGTTTACTAAGGAAGAAATGAAGATTCTATTTAAATCAAGACTTGGTATCTTTAAATGCATTAAAAACTTTTATTTTAAAGTACATTTGCACATCAGATGCATATTTTATGATATTAGTTGAAGACCCTCTTATTTGTTTGTTTGTTTATTTATTTATAAGCACAAAACTTCTACCAGATCAAGAACATTGAGAAGTCAGTTCAGCAAACCTTATTTAGCCCTTACACTGAATTCAAGATGTTGTGCTAAGTGCTATGTATGCATATTCTACCAAGAGGCACTAAATGTACATAGGTAGATAAATGCAAAGTAATTTGAGGAAGGAGAAAGCACTAATGAATTAGGACATGGAAACTTATTCAAAGAGACCATATCTGATGTTAACCTAAATGATTAAGAATGACAGAAATAGGGAAGGAATCTAGTGTATACATTGAGGATGGATTAATTCTTATAACAGATTATATTTGGGTACTATTGGCTCTCAGTTCAACTGTATTCTTTAGTTTCTCTCCCACCTAACCCCTATTTATGCACTGCAGCCTCATGTTTGCCTTAGCATGAATATTGTTGATATTGCATCATATCTGATTCTTCCTGATCCTATGGACCATACTGTCCATGGGGTTTTCTTGGCAAAGTCATTGGAGGGGTTTGCCATTTCTTTCTCCAGTTAATGAAGGCAGAGGTTAAATGACTTGCCTAAAATCAAACAGCTAGTAATTGTCTCTGGTAACATTTGAACTTAAGTCTTCCTGATTCCAGGTCCAGTGCTTTAATCACTGAGTCACTAACATAACTAACTAGCAAGATCATTTCTTCCTCTTAGTATTCTTCCTTTGTACCTGTAGTGTTAGACTAAGAACTGGATTGAGGCATTCCTCCAGATGACCAGTCACTTTGACCTCTGGGGTAGGGGAAAATTTGCCTGGAAAGTTTTCTGTAGAAATAAATGGAAGAGAGACTTTTTCTTGTAACTTTCAGGTTTTTTTTTTTTTTTTCTTAAAGAACATCAAGACAAAAAAGAACAAAAATAAAAACAAAACAAAAACAAACCAACAAAAAACCAGGAATGCTTCTCCTGTCATTTTTTTGCTGGGTCTTATTTTTCCTTCCAAAAACACTTCATCCAGACACTGGAGATGGCATTTATAATCAAACAGTTCTACAGAGAAATATGGTGATCTGGTCACCTTTGTGACCCTGTAATAATTTTCTCATATAGTCCATATTGCCAACTCATTCAGGTACATCTAGTTAATAAATCCTACTCCTCCCCCCAGCCAATAAGTCTTGACAGTTGACAGAAGGAGGATGGACTCATGATTTGCACCTGTAGGTGAAACCCCAGGAATTATACTGCAGGTGGGGAAAAGGAGAGTTTTGAAATAGAGAAAATGTTTCATTTGTAGTAATCATTCTCATAAACTATAACAGAAAATTCGCTAAAGTAAGACACTTTCTTCTTCTATAAGTAGCATTGGGACGTATTTCTTGTCTCAAGTTCTTGGGACATCCCTCCCCTGCCCTGTCAGAATTTCTGGACAAGAAGCAAGGTTTCTTCAGCGTCACAACTGGTCACACATGGAAAAGCCATGTGCTGAAACACTGCCATCTTGTGGCCTCTTGAGCATTTAACAATCATTCAGACCAATTTCTGAGCATGGGGGCTTTTGAATTTTACATTCCTTTAGTGGAATAATTTGGAAATGATTCCCTGCTTAACATTATGTAGCAATACTTATTTTTTCCAGCTTATTTTCTTTGTCTCCTTTTTATATTTCATTCCCAGATGATGACTGCACCGATCACTTCACTCCAAACCAAGTAGCCCGCATGCATTGCTATTTGGATTTGGTGTATCAGCAATGGAGTGACAGCAAAAGACCCACCCCGATTCCCATTCCACCAGTGGTCATTGGACAGACCCAAAATTCCCTCACCATTCACTGGCTGCCTCCCATTAGTGGAGTTTTATATGAAAGGTGAGATCAGTGCTTGGGAATAGTAGGATGGAGAGATAGTTATAAGAGGTATTATATAAGTTTTTCTTTTTCCCCTGAGAATGGTGGGGAGTAAAGGTTTCTTGTGTGTCTGCACAGGGAAAACCCCAAAATGTACTAGTGAAAAATTAATGAGTCACATAGAGAGCTCAAGGATACTCTCTTGACCCTTATTTTTGCTCCAGCCCCAGTTCTGACCTCATTTAGTAAAGTACTGGCCAGCTTACTACATGTGCTCATTTTTCTGGGAAGGTGTCTGACAGGCATTTCTTTGGACACCCATATAGAAAATATCACATCTGGCAAGACACCTGTGGTTGTCCAACATTGAGGAAGGTGTTGAGGATGAACTGGCAGACTCTGAAGTGTACTTGCCAATTGGCAGGCATTAGCCACTACCTTCTCAGTGAGGGAAATGGCCAGCTACTACTCTAATGTCAGAGAGGAGAAAAACAAGGATCATTCCTCCTGGCTGTGCTGGTAGGATGTGTGTATATGTAGCACAAAAAATTCAAGGCAATCCTTAACAAATATTAAATTTGAGAACATAGTAGAGGGTACAGTTCTTCCCAGAACTGGAAAGTAGGTGGTTTCCTTTGATGTCCCCAGGCTTTCTCTTAATGACTTTGCTCCCTTTGTAGACTCTGGAGATTCCAAATTCCCACCAGGCACTTTGCTTGTAATATCATTTCTACTCCTCTTTTATTTGTATTGAGGCATTAATTACAGACAATAGATTAAAGTGTGGCTTCTCCCAGGTTTGTTTGCATCTTGGTTATTATCAAAGTCTAAAGGTAAAACTCAGAAACCTGTCTGAGGTTATTTGTTCAGGAGACTGGGCAAAATTGGTGGTCATAGGACGGTTTGAGCTATCACATTAGGGGCTGACTAGTTCCCTTAGGAGAAAAGGTTGGCTTTGCTCTAACCCCTACTATGCCATACCCAAACAAGGACAGATTGTACCTGAAGAGAATTCCTTATAGTCAGACGCTATAAGGAAAGTCAGGGAGGAAGAGGACAACTGTGATATAACCAGAAATCCTAAAGGTACTTTCCCTAAGCTTTCTGGAGGTGACAATCACTTTGAGCCAATATTGACAGCTTCTGCTTGATAGTGTGACCTCATAATTTATGAGGATTTTATATTTTTAAAGCACTTAAAAAATCCCTCTCACTTGATCCCTCTCATAGTGCTATGAAGTGGTTAAGGAACCTATTCTTAACCAATGAAATACGTGTGTGTGTGTGTGTGTGTGTGTGTGTGTGTGTGTGTGTGTAACTTGAAGTTAAGATCTGGGCTTAAATTTCCACACAGATACTTATTGTGTGACTCTGTATAAGTCATTTAACTGCCTCACTTTCCTCATCAATAAAATGTGTTGTTGTGAGAAAAAATTATATATATGCTTTCATTATATAAAATAACTATTAGAAATAACTCTATATACTATAACTATGTGTAGTATATATAAGTATGCACCACAACCATGTAAAGTAAATATAAATATGTACTATATTTTACATAATATATAAAACTATAGTTACGCATGTATATTTATGCTAAAAGTATGTATTTTCATTACATATAAATATATATACTATTTACATAGCTATATATATATATATGTTTGCACCATACATATACTATATTTAGTATACTATTTATAGTATATAAAATTACATGTATTTATTACATTTCATATATATGTTTTGCAAATTTTAAAGTGTAATATAAATATAAGTTATATAACTGTGAACTATTGTGTATCCATATCTGTATTTGTATTATGCATATATAAATCTAGATATATATACAGACACATATATATGTATATATCTGTGTTCGCATAGGTATATATGCAAGGAATAAATAAAATAATGCACATAAAACTTTATAACATTAAATCATTATATGAATTACATCTACTGTATGTATACATATTATGTATACACATGTTAGAAAGAATTAAATTAAAATTAATTTTGTATGGTGAATTAAAAAAAAATCCTGATTTTCTTATAGCAATCCCTGGGGATAGTAATTATAAAACTAGAAGGAAGAATCATTGCCTGACTTTTTAATATAGTAATATATGTGTGTATATAGATATACACATAGACACATACCCACACACCCACACATATATAAAAATTTAAACCCAGAGTCAGTGTATGAACAATAAATTTGTTACACTAGTAATAGTGCATATTTTGGGGGGCAGGGTATCTTTCTACACCTGTGACTTCGTGTAGCTTGGCTTAGGCAGACTGAAGAGTGAGCCCAATGGGAACACACACAAACCAGAATTTTACATCTGTTTACATAGCACATATAAACAATTTAATCTTTCTATTTTCTCTCCGGTACAAACCTGACGACAAACCCGACATCAGCACTGAGTTGCCACAAGTTGCTGGCTGAGAAGATAGATATTTGCTTTCTTATGTTGCTCTGAGGAGTTGTACTTTTGCGATCTCCTGATATGTTCATTGGTTCCAAACTCACGTCACATCCCCAGGAGTTTACGTGAAGTAGGCTACTGTGTTTACCATCCTTAGTTGGTATTTGGAATTCTCATGTCGTAAGGGGGCCCTGTCTACGCATACAAGCAAGAATAAAGGCCAAATGTATCCAAGAAAACATGATGAGTTTGTGGCCATTGAAAATGAATATCAATGCCAGGGAAAATGAAGGACCTACAGAAACCTTCACTAATTACAAAGAGAGCTGAGTACCAGAGTTTTAAACTGTGTACAGCAGCATTCCAGCAAGTGTCAGAAATCTTTCCTAAGAGAGATGCTTCCCCAGAACACTGGAAAAATGTTCTGATTTAATGCCTCTTTCCATCTCCAGCTGTACTGTGTTTGGTGAAGCTGTCCACATTTCAGGGAACAGCCCTCAAAAATTACTCCTCTGACCTTCAGCTACTGCTAGCCTCCCCCCTCTTGGTGGCCCAGAAAATGGACTTGTTAATAGGCCTTGCTAGTTCATTCATTGTATTTGGTCAATGTCATTAGTAGTTGGGTGTATTTTAATACAACAAGGGAATTCATTCAATAGATCACTGAGAGATCAGTGGTAGAAGCTCTATACCAAAAATCAAGAGGTTGGGTTCAAATCCTGACTCTGGATGAACACTGTACCCTTTCTGAACCTTGATTTCTTAATCTGCACAATTGGAAAAATAATACTTGAATTACCTACTTCACATAATCTTGTTCTGATGAAAACTAGAAAACTTTATATAAATATATTATTGATTCAACAACTTTTTTATTAAGCACCCATTATCTAAAGATAAGATGCAACAAGTGGAAAGAGCGCTAGCATTATACATATTTGTGTCTAATAATAGCCATCTCTAGGGTAGGGTTGGGGAAGGGAAGAAAAAAAAAGAAATTTACATGAAAATTAATTATATACTTTAAAAGAATAGCAATTTGTACATAATAGACTTACATTTAATAGATGTACATTCATCTTTTTATTATTCTACTATGTTATGGAAATACTTATTTGGTTTTACAAATTAAAAATAAAATAAATTAAAACTTTAAAAAGATACAGGATGACATGGAATCAAATTTTTCCTCTAAAATATAACTAATTGTGTGATCTAAGACAAGTCCCTTAACCTGCCCATTATTCAGTGAAGCTCTCTAAAGATAGTTTTCTCCCCAGTAGTTCTCTATAGCAATAAAATCACACTCCCCCAAAAAAGTATGCAAAGCATGAATGAGTTGGAAAAAGAGATAGAAAGACAAAGAACACTTGCTCCTGGCCTGCAGGAAGCTTACATTTAGGAAAGCTACTTCAGATTTATGAAAACTAACATGATCATCTAGATATCTAAATCTTATTCTGATTTTTTTTTTTTTTTACATTGAGAGGAACATAGGAAGCTTTTGGACTTTGCCACAAAGTAATAAGTGGAGGAAGCCTGTGTTGGAAAGAAACAAATTATACTTTTTCATCTTTTAGTGAAATACTACATCCTCCTTATCCCCTTGACTTTTTAGTTAGGATTGATTTCTCCTTTATATGTCAGTATGAATTGTGCTGCAGGGAAATCCAAACAAGGAGGAAATGAAGTGAGTAATAGTTGGGTTTCCCCTTTCACACTATGGACTTCATGATTTCCTTCTTCTTTAGTCTTCTAGTCTCTGAGTGTTCCTTGCTCTATTTCCCTTCTTAGAGATGCTGGCAGTCTGTGTGGAGTCTGTACAGAAGATGGAACTTTTCGTCAATATGTCCATTCTGCTTCTTCACGTCGTGTGTGTGATTCTTCAGGTTACTGGACTCCTGAGGAGGCAGTAGGTAAAACTGAACAGCTTCCCACTTTTGGTCCTGCACCAGGGAATGGCAGAACCATACTAATGATCTTTGAGATGGATAGGAGAAAAGAGAATGGTTGGAATTAATCTTAACTTGGGACAAAACACTTTACCTCCTTAGTCTACCTCTTCCTTTATGAATTTAAGGCATGTAAGGATGAATGAATTATTGGAAATAAGATCTTTTTGGTAATTGATGCACAATTGCAACAGCTTTGAAAAACTCTGCCTGTAGAGATTACTTTGATGTCTTAAGTGACAGCTATGGAGGGAAGGAATGCTCCCTCTCAGTGTTTAGAAAATCAATAGGGTAGGGCTACCAAAAAGTAATTTTAGGATGAGCACAATATCACATTAAATTGTATATGCATACCTGTTGGCTAAACATTGTGCCATAGCATATCACTCCTATAACATTTTATTTCTTCTCTTATACTTCAAGAAATATAAGATATTTTGACTTGGACCTGTGATTTCATCAGAATAGGGAACTTTCAGTCTGGAAACACTCTCTGAAATGAGGAAATAAGTGATTTTTCTGGGATTATGTAGATACAATATATCAATGGTAGGACGTGAAACAATTTCCCTGATTTCAAGCCAGCTCTCTATCCACTATGCAACATTGTAATTTACTCAATATACTATATAATTGTTTCATTTAACATAATTATATAATGTTTAATATGAATAATAAATATATCCATGGGACAGTCTGACCCACAAAGCAGTGAAGTCCTACTTCTTAGTCATTTGTTTCGGGAAGATAATGGAAAACACATTACAGGGGGACACTTTTACATTGGAGAAAGTCAAGGGGATGAACTAGGTGTTCCACACTGTTCGTTCTGATCTATGGTATTTATGAGTCTATTAACTGGGAACTAGTTGTACTTGAGACATAACTTAAGCCAGGCTCCCTAAAGACTGAAAATGGTTTAGCTGTCGTTTTCGTGATCCCCCCTTCCCACTTCATTCACATATATATTAGCTTTACAGAGGGAATCTTTTTTATCTTTTCAAAAAAGAAAGGCAAAAAAAGACTCAGAATTTTTTTCTTCACATCTTTCTGAATCCTTTTCCCCAAAGGAAGACATCACTAAAGTTCTCTTTATTATCACATAATCAGCATCATAACATCAGCTTCAACACTGGCATTCTTAGCCTTATTGTATTTTTATCATTCATAAAGAACCATTGTGCCATTTGCTACTAGAGATAGCATTGTTAGAGATATAGTTCCTTCTTGACAGACATATAACCTAAAATCAGACAGAAAGATTGAAGCTAATATGGTCCAAGAGCTAAAAGTGTTCCAACAATTGCCACTTTTTGTATGCAAGAAAAAAGAACCTTGAAGAAGACTGAAGGAGGTAAAAACCTTGATTGGCTGTATATAATATTCTAAATCAGAGTTTTCTGGGAAGAATGGAAAAAGGAACATAAACTCTGCACTGGCACAAATCTGAATAATTAAGATTGGCATTTCATGAAAGACCATTTTTCTGTAGGAAACAGTTTGTCCTGTGCTGATATTTTGGGACCTATTTCATTCTCTGGCCCTTTATTTATCTTCGAAAAAATTCAAAGATCTCTTGGGTCAACCCATCAACAAGAGGTAAAAAATAAAGAGGAATTCTGAACTTTAATGCTGGATGATATGGAACAAAGCACTTTAGTTTCCTTTTAATTTTGAAAATGTGCATTTATTAAGCACTTACTATGTGCCTGGCATAGTGCTTAATATCGGGGATACAAATACAAGCCTTCAAGACAGTTTCTAACCACAAGGAATTTTTATTCTAAAGGAGAAAGACAAATCATAAGGAGGAGATGGTAAGTAAGGGAGAGGTATCCACATGGGAAAAGGCTGTTGACAAAGAGGTAGAGAAATTTGAAAAGTGAATTGAACTGAGAATGAATCATAAGAAGATGACAGGGATCTCTCATGAAATGATAATCAAGTTAGAGATTCATTCACCCAGTAAGGAAAGCAAGTTCCAGGGGAGAGGCATGTTAAGATGAAGCAAGACTTCTGACCTCTTAGAAGGACCTTCCTTCTAAGTCTGCCTTTAGCTAAGTAGCGACCAATAATGTTATTTCCTAGTTTTTTGGTCTAGACCATGACCTAGTAATTTTTAAAATGCTTTAAATACTTTACCTTCTTCTTTGAAAAGGTAGAGGGACTATGGATATGGAACACTACATTTATTAAACTATTGGTTAGTTTTATTGAGCTTTTTAAAAAAAATTATTGTTATAAAGAATGACTGAGATAAGTAGGGAAAGGAATGTAGAAAGTGGAAAATGTAGGTAAACATAAAAAACCAAAAAAAATATTAAAATAATTGGGAAAAGTACATTAGACATGATGAAATCTTTGTACATTTCACGTTCAGAAACAAACTCATGGAAATATTTACAAATAATATCATTCAACACATTCAATAGCCATTAATAATCTAATAATGTGCCAGGTACTGTAAAAGGTAAATGTACATAAAAAAGGAATAGGGTACAGTTTTCCCAGAGAATTAACAAACTGGTAGGAGAGATGCCAGGCCTGGGGTACACAGCTATATCCCTGTTACTGGGGAGTCTGAGACTGGGAAACTAAGGATTGAGAGCTTTGAGCTCCAGTAGGTTAGACCAATCAAGTATCTGCACTAAGTTCAGTCTCACACCAATATGATGAGCTTTCCCAGAGCAGAATCATCAGGCTGCCAAAGGAGGGGCAAACTGGCTCAAGTCAGAAAAAAACAAAGCTCCTATGCCAATAACAAGTGGGATTAGCTCCATGAGTGGCTGCTGAACCTCCAGCTTGGGTAAGATGGGGTGATCTAGTCAAGGGAAACACAAGCAGAGATAGAGACAGAGAAAGAAGACACACAAAGAGACTGAGATAGATAGAGAGACAGAGACAGGGAAGTGAAAGACAGAAGGGAAGGGAGAAAGGAGGGTGAAGAGGAAAAAGGAATAGGAAGGGGGGGGAGGGAGGAGAAATAGAAAGAGAGAGATACACAGAAAGAGAGATATACAGAAAGAGAGATGGGAGAGGGAAAAACAGACAAGAGAGAGAGAGACAGAGAAGAGAGAGAGAAAGAGAGGAAGAGAGGGAGAGAGAGGGAAAGAGAGGGAGAGAAAGGGAAAGAGAGAGGGAGGGAGGGAGAGAGGAAAAATAGAATAGAGAGATACACAGAAAGGGAGATATACAGAAAAAGAGATATACAGAAAGAGAGATGGGAGAGGAAAAGAGAGAGTGAGAGGGAAAGACACACACACACACACACAGAGACAGAGATACACATAAAGAGAGACAGAGACAGAGACAGAGGTAGAATGAGAGGAAGATAAATTAATATAAGTAATTAAACAAATCACTAGAATATCAAGTAGAATGGTATGTATGATAAATTATATTCAACATCTTAGAAAATGCTTGAAATGGGTTTTACATTGTTTTTAAGATTTTGGATCCTAAATTTTTATGACTTTTTTGAAATAGAAAAAAAAAACATTTCCATAGATTATTACTGCCCATATGACCTCTTGAAGCTTTATGATTTGTCTTCCTTTACAGATATTTGTAAGACTGTGTGTTGTGATGGTCAGAATATTGGCCTTTGAGTCAAGAAAACTTGTTTTAATTATTCCTCTGACAAATATTCACTGTGTAACCCTTGGTTAGTCACCTAATTTCTTAGTATTTTAGGTAATTATCAAACATGATAAGTTGCTAGCTTATCAGTTGTTAATGTATGCCCCTTTGTAGAGGGAGTTTCCACACTGGGAGTTCCTTAAAATGATGAAATTATAGATCTTGCTTCCCCACCCATACATGCTCATGTACATATATAACTTGTCAACTGAATGTCTATATTGATCTTATTTAATAATGCTTGTTTTGTTCTCTTGTCCCCAGCTTTTCATGGGCAGACTTTTTATATATTCAAATGTATCGTGGTGGCACAACAATGTAAATTTTTAAAGTAATCTAAAAAATAGGCTGTAACAAACATAGGTTATGAGCTAGTATTCATGGATAGGTGAGATGCCAAGTTGAAATCTAAACAACCAGAAAAAAATATTGTGCAGAAAGGATAGACTCAGAAAGCATTGTGAATAAACTTAATTAATTTGGAATTTGTGTTGAAACTGCAGGGGCTAGATTAGTCTTAATGCTTTTAAAATAATCTATCAGTAATTATTTATTAGGTGCCTAATATGTGCCAGACACTGTGCCAAGTACTGGACATGCAAAAGTGGGCAAAAGAAAGTCCCTTTTTAAAGAAATGCACAATCTAATGGGAGAGAAAACATTCAAACAAATATGCACAAGCAAGCTGTTCATAGGACAAATGGAAAATAATTAACAGAATAAAGGCTTTAAATTTAAGAAGGGTTGAGGAAGGCTTCCTGTACAAGATAAGATTTTAGGTGGGATTTAATATGTAAATAGCAATTTGCATCCAAAAATTGTAATATAATAAAAAGAACTTCATTAATATTGGATTCTGCAAAAACATCTACTACACAATATTTTGGTAATCTAGTTTTTTTTTCCCTGAGGCAATTGGGGTTAAGTGACTTGCCTAGGGTCACACAGCTAGGAAATGTTAAGTGTCTGAAGCCAGATTTGAACTCAGGTCCTCGACTTCAGGGCTGGTGCTCTATCCACTGCACCACCTAGCTGCCTGGATAATCTAGTTTTTGAAGCAAGAATTTGTGCTGATCTATTCTCATACTTTTGATTTGTTTTTCTCCACCATTCCAAGGATACATTTTTAGAGCTGGATGATTAGGTTGGACCTCAACATGTTTGGTAGATGTATTGATCTATTTTTGGGGATTTGTAAGACAACATGAATGAGGATCATCAAAGATCAGGCATAGATATGCATAGATCACATAAATTGTGATCTGTATATGGATGGAGGCTAGGATTGTGGTCTCTAGGGGTAACTCCCAGATGAATAAATTCTTTCTACCAATGTAGGATAGCACCTTCTATGAAATTTATACTGTTTTAAAGTAGCCTAGAGTCTTAGACAGCTAGGTGGTACAGTGAATAGAGCATTGGCCATGACTCCAGGAAGACATAATTTCAAATGTGGCCTCAGACCGTTACTAGCTTAACTCTATTTGTCTCAGTTTCCTCATCTGTATAATGATTTGGAGAAAGAAATGGCAAACCTTTCCAATATCTTTGCCAAGAAAATCCCTAAAAGGTGTCACAAGGAATCAGACATGATTGAAATTACTCAACAACAGCAACAGGAGCTCGCCCAGTTAAAGACATTAAGAATCTTCATACAACCAGTATATAAGATATTACTTGGACCGCTTGAACCCTGATCATCATGGCATGGGGCCACTCTGTCCATGATACAAGGCCTGCCAATTGATCTGTTTAGGTGGAAGGGAAACCTACATTGACACACAGTTCTACTGGAATGTTGGACTAGAATTAGGGTTATGTGCTATGATAACAGAATGCCTTTACATCCTTATCCTCATTATTATATTCTAACCAACAAGATGACCTGTCAGAGCAATGCTTAACACATGTACAGAATTTCATTCTTTAGCTTTCTTTTTTTGTTATTATCTTCTTTTTTTGTCACTCTACCCTTTCACTGCCTTTTTTTAGGACCCCCAGATGTGGACCAACCCTGTGAGCCAAGCTTACAGGCCTGGAGTCCAGAACTTCATCTGTACCACATGAACATGACTGTCCCCTGTCCAGCAGAAGGGTGTAGTCTGGAGCTGCTCTTTCTTCATCCAGTTCATGCAGATAGCCTCACACTGTGGATCACCTACCTCTCCATGGATTCCTCCCAAGCTCTCTTTGACATGGAGGTCTTAATGGAAAACCATGAGTCTGTTCATCTAGGACCCTTGGACACCTTCTGTGACACTCCCCTCACTGTCAAACTCAATGTGGAATGGAAGGTCTCAGGAGTGAAGGTCTACACATTTGATGAGAGGATGGAAATTGATGCAGCTCTCCTTACCTCCAAACCTCATAGCCCACTGTGTTCTGGCTGCAGGCCTGTAAAGTACCAGATCCTTCGGGATCCCCCATTTAAAAGCAACTCCACTATCATGGTGACACACCGTCATCGGAAATTCATTGACAAGTGAGTTGGAAAACTGTCTTGGAGTTTTTCTAGTGCTTTCAATGGGATTTGGGTTTTCTCTCTTTAGGGATATATAAACACCTATTATGTTCTAGTGGACTATGATAAAAACTGGGAAATAAGCATAAAACAATCTCTCCTTCTAAGCAGCTTACAATCAATTCAGTAGACATTTAATAAGCATCAAGTGCCAGAGAAACAAAACTCAAAAGTGAGTAATTAGTGTTCTCAAAGAGATTACGCTCAATTTAATATGAATTTATTAAGTACTGCTGGACAAAAGGCAATGCCAGCCCTCAAGGAATTTCCATCCTTCTGAGGGGGAAAAAATGTGATCTGCTTAGGTGGAAAGGAAACCTACATTGACACACAGAGCTACTGGAATACTGGACTAGAATTGGAGTTATGTGCTATGGTAACAGAATGACTTTATATCCTTGTCTTCATTATTATGTTCTAACCAAGATGACCTGGCAGAGCAATGCTCAACACAAGTTAATATAGACAAGAAAATATAGACATTAAAAGGAAAGTGGTTGCTGAAGGGAAGAATGTTAGCTTCCTTGGAAGAAATGACATTTGAACTGAGTTTGAAGGAAGTTAGAAATTCTAAATGGAGGGAGTGCATTCTAGTCATGGTGGACAGCTTATGAAAAGGCAAAAAAGTGGGAGGTGAAATGCTTTTCAAGTGGCTAAACTGGTCTTGAGTGTAGTATGTTTAGAGGAGAATAATATAATATAAGACTAGAAAGGTAAATTGAAGCCAGAATGAAAAGGGCTTTAAAAAGGAAAACAAACAAACAAAAAAAAGAGTTTAGGTTTTGTCTTAATTACAAGGGAAAGCCTTCTTGAGGAAGGAGTGACATGATCAGGCCTCTACAGTAGGAATGTGAAAGATTCACTTATATGAAAAAAAAATGACTGGAGAAAAGAGAGACATGATATGGGGAGGTCACTTAGAAGGTTGTTGCAGGAATCAAGATCTGATTACTATGGTATTCATGTGAGTATAGATAAAGGAATAAATGCAGGATATATTTTTTTCAAACAAAATCAATGAGACAGGGCAATGCATTGGATATGGAGAGTAAGAGAAAGTGAAAAGTTAAGGATCACTTTGAGGTTCTGAACTTGGGTAATTTGAAGTATGATGATATCCTCAATAGAAATTAGGAAAGTTTGAAAGGGGGAAGAATTTAGGAGGTAAATAAGGGTCTGTTTTGGACATGTTAAGATTAAGATATCTACAGGAATCATCTACTTGGGAAAGCTCAGTATTCATTGGACTATGTTCAGAAAAGAGACCAGCACATATAGATATGGAAGTCATCTAAAAATTATAATTAAACCTCTAGCAATTCTTGAGATGACTGAGAGTGAATGCAGAGAAGATTATAGCATGGAGGCCTGGAAAATACTCATACATGGAACTGAAAAAAAGGATGATGATTGGGCAAATGATACTGAGAAATATGTAGATGAAAAAACATGGAGAATAGTATCATGAAAATTCAAGATGTTATAGTTTTCTATTTGAAGAAAGTGGTCAGTAGTGTCAGAGAATTCAAGAATATTATGAACTGAGAAAAAAACTGTAAGATTTGGCAATTATTAGATGATTATAACTGGAACACAGTTTTAGTTGAATGCTAGGGAAGAAGCCAGATTGCAGTGGGCTAAAAAGTAAGTGTGGGGTAAAAAAATAGAGGCAACAAATGTATATATCTTATTTTGAGTTCACCCATGAAATGGAAAAGAGATATAGGGCAGTACTTTGAGCAGATAGTAGGATTAAATGAAGGGATCTTTTTTGGTTTCTTTATTTTCTAGAATGCAATAAATCTGGGCATGTTTTTCAGCAATAGGGAATGAGCCAGCAAATAAGGAAGGTAGCTTGTTTTTCTAACAACTTTACTTAGAAAACTCACCTGAAAAACTGCAAGAACCCTCTGGTTGGCTTCAATTTATCTCCTCATTCTAAACCATCTTCCATTCAGCTTCCAAGGTGATCTGCCTATATTTAAAGGCTAACACATGCCTTCTGCTCAATAAACTTCAATGTCTCCATATTATCTCTGGGATCAAATACAAAATTCTCGGTTTAGTTTTCAAAGCCCTTCATTTTCTGAGCTCTTCCACCTTTCTATTCCCCTTATACTCTCATGGTCTTCCTTTTATTCTGCTAGATAGCAATGCTGTCCTCTTTGGGGATCTTCACAAAGGATATTCCATCTCCCTACTGTAATTATTTTCACTCACTGTCCCTCCCTCCATGCCTGAAATTCTCTCCCTTTTTCTCTCCACTTCATGGCTTTTCTTGCTATTCACCTGGCACCTCCCCCACTTCTACAAGCATTTCCTAGGTGGCTTCTTAGGTTTCTATTCTAAGATATCTCTAATTTTCCTATATACTAATAATATCTTGTATATACAAAGTAGTTTACATGTTGTTTCCTCCATGAAAATGTGAATTTCTTGAGGAAAGGGACTGTTTTGGGCTTTCTTTCCATCTCCAAAACTTAGCATAGCACTTGACCCATAGCAAGTGATTCGTAAATGCTTGTTGAGTTTACTTGCCTTGGAAAGTAAAGACAGTTGGGTATTTGACCTATTCAAAGAAATACAAAGAAGAAACTCAAAGAACAAAATTAATTCCAAGTTCCTCAGCTTTCCATCACCTGTATTGCTTCTAAAATCCACCCAAATCAATTATGAGTAGTACAAGGTATAAACCACTCAGACTAGAATGTTGAAGAACTGAGTTCAGATCTAAGCTTAAATGATTACTAGCTCTGTGATCCTGGCAAATCATTCAACTTGTCTCAGCCTCAATTTCTTCCTCTATAAATTGGGAGAAATAATACTGTCATGGTTGTTATGAGGACAAAAGGAGGTAATTTTTTCTTAAATACTATATATATACTAGCTATTATTATGATGTAGTATGTATGTAAGTGTAGTATATATGTATGATATATATAGTATGGTGTATAATGTGCCTTCTTAATATTTTTCTATGCTAAAACATTTGCAAAGTTAAGAGGAAATTCAATTCATTCATTCATTTAACCTAGATTTTGCATCTACCATACATACATACACACACACACACATTAATTCTAGTAGAGAACACAAAACATGATCACTAATATCCATAATATTTGTTGTAATAAATAAATAAACAACAAATTCCACAAGAAATACTCAAAGTACTATGATGGTCATAAGAGACCTTGAGAATAAAGACTATTTCATTTTTGTATTCATTTTTCTAATACTGTATCTGACATATAAGAGACTCTTAATATTTGTTGATTAATTGCAGAGAAAAATACATTATTTCTAGGGATTTTTTAGGGGAGGAAGATCTGGAAAGCCTTCACAGAGAAAGCTTTAAAGGATGGGTAGGATTTGGATAGGTAGGCATGGACTTGTGGAGAAGGTTATTCCAAATAGAACAGTATGATCAAAAACATGCAAGCTAGAGTCAGGGCCTGGAATACATATTTGGGGAATGATGTTCTCATTCAATTTGGTTAGAATAAAGAGTCCATTAAGAGAAAGAGTAAGAGTTAAGACCTAATAGTTATAACCATAACTATTAGGCTGTAGAGTTGGTAATGTATTCAGTAGGTAATGGGGGAACTATTAAATCTTTGGGACTCTTATCAGTTTCAAGTTTAATGAAGGTAATTCTAGCAGTGGTGTATAGGCTATTTCAGTAGGAAACTAGAAGGGAGAGCATGTCTTTGTACTATACCATAAATTGCTTTTATTGTTTCCCCTTTTTTTGACAGGGAAGTTACTCCTGGTCAGATATATCAATACCAAATTCAAGCTGCAGCTGGAATAGAATTGGGGGAAGCTTCTCCTCCTCTCATCCATATCCATGGAACCCCCTATTGTGGGGATGGACAGGTGACAGAGTAAGTACTCTTTCCAGTAGGAACTTATGAACAGATATTTTTGGTTGCATTATCAAGGGTTTTCAGCTCTAAGTTTGGGTTTTGACATGTTGTGTAGAATTGGGTTAGGGTAAGAAATGACAGAGTTTTTAGTTAATCACAGATTCCAAGAATCCAGAGTTTATAATAGCAATCTGCCTCCCTTTAGCTTTTGGGAGTTTATCTGAATTCCTCACTTTTTGTTAACTTCACATTATTGGAGTAAATTACTAGTCAGTGACTAAAAGAGGCACCTAAGTTAGAGAGGAGTCGAATTGTAAGCTTCTACTTAACCATAACTTGAGAACCAACATATTGGAAGGTAGTATATCAGACAGAATATTGAATTAGGTTCCAGGGTTGGCTCTGCCACTAACTAGCTGATTTACCTAATAGCTAGTGAGAAATCCAGGGGAAGAGAGTGTACCATCACATTGCTTTACAAATAGAAATATTTGTTCTTGTAATTTTTTCCATCCTATGTTATTGTATTTTGTTTATTTTACTTCTCCCATAGTTACCTAATAAAGCTCTTCTTGAAATGTCAAATTTATCTTTGTTAAATTGAAGGAGTAAGGATTTCTTTTTTTCCATCCTAAGAACTAGAGAAATAGGGTTGGGGGATATCTCTAGAGGCCAAAATGTGGTGATAGTTATTACAGAGGCCACATCAATATCAATCTTCAAACATTTTGGGAGTTGGACTTATTAGAAAGGTGAAAACTTGTGAAAAAAATCCTAAGATGGAAACATGAATGTTATTCCTCTACTATTTAGGATATTTCCTAAGGTCAAAGAGCTATCTTCTACCATAAAATGTACTAATGGAATTGGCTCAGCCTCTGGACTCTATAAGGGCAGATGTCTCAGGTCAACAGCTTTCAGTATTTCCCTTTCAGACTTACAGGATCAGAGGAGCATCATAAGAAGAGTCTTGCATTGCAAAGATGGTGAAATACTTAAAGTTTTAGAATGGAATGCTACAAAACCTTGTTATTGGAGTAATTCATAAAGTTGTGGAATATCTTGGCAAAGGATCAACAGTGTCTGTCAAATTGTATATTTTCTTCTTACAGAACATTGTTATTGAATAGAAAACACTCAGTGCTTCAGGATCAGTAAGCATTCTGTTCTCTCAGCAGTATATATATAGTGAAGGGTAAAGAGCCACAAGTAAAAGTTTATGTTCATGGGTAAAGCACTTGCACAGACTGGACAATCAGAGACTAACATGACTTTCTGGAACTCTAATGCCCCAGAATGATATTTTTCAGTGGACTATGAAAAGTCCATTACAGTTTGTCTTTTGTGGGGAAAAAGTAGAAGAAATGGAATAACTCCAGAGAAACTTAGAGTTCTAACTTTCTTTTAGCAGTTAGCTCATCATAGCTTGAATAATCCTTATGATGTATGAAATCATCATGTATGATTATTGATGTAGTCATTTAATCAGGTGACATTTCAATTTCACTTAAAATGCTCCTTGGATTAAATCAAAAGAGGCAGAACATTGTCCATACATTTTATTTTGTGTTAATCTCATGATCAGATTTTCAATAGAGCATATTATCACATCTAATATCTTCCAAAGTATTATTAGGTTCAATGAAGTATAGGGAAATATCAGGGGTTGTACAAATTCTGAACTATGTTTATTTAAATCACTGTCACAAGTTTTTCCCCCCTCCAATCCAATTTTTTTATTCTGTTTGGCTATGAAAGTCAGCTTCCTAAAGCCCAATTATCTATACTGTCATTTTTTTTTTTTACTCAATCAACTTCATTAGTTCTTTCAGGATCAAATATAAAGTGCTCTGGTATTCCAGATTCTTTACAACCTCCCTCCCTCTATCACACACCTTTTCAATTTCCTTTATACCTTATGCCCCTCTTCCCATTCTGACTTCTTTATAATTCCTGGAATAAGTCACTTTGACTGGGCATTTGTCTATAGTGCTGTAATTGTATAAATGGTTTCTTCCCTTCATTTTACATCAGTTCATACAAGTCTTTACAAGTCTCTCTAAAATCCTTACTTTCATCATTCCTTACAGCAAAATATTATCCAATATAATTCACAAGCTATGGTTGTTCAGTTCCACCACACTTGAGAATCACTTCCTTAGTTTCCAATTCTTTCTATATATATATATATATATATATATATATATATGTATATATATATATATATTCTACTCTTCTCAGGCTTGATGAGTGTTATTTTCAATTCAGAGATCATAGTTTAAAAGGATATTGATAAGCTGGAGAACATGCAGAGAAGGACAATCAGAATGGCAAAAAAGCCTTAGATCCGGGTCATGTCAAGCTCATTTGAAGATATTTAACCTAGGGAAGAAAAGATTGAGAGAGAACAAGCTAACTAATTTTAAGTAATTGAAGGACTGACATATGAATGAGTAATTAGATTTATTCTCTTTGGTCTATAAGAGAACAACAACCATTGGGGATAAGTAGAAAAGAAGAAAATTTAGCTTTGATGTCAAAAAAAAGACTTCCTAATTATTATAGCTATCCACATGTTTGCCTCAAAATGTGGTGGGTCCCCTTTTCTTGGAGATCTTTAAACAGAGGCTAAATAGGATTTAGGTTTAGGGTAGGATGCACATTTTAGGGTTTAGGGTTAGGGTTAGGTATAGATATTTATGTTTCAGTGGGAATTACTTCCTGGATTGCCACTGAGCTACTTTCTAATTCTTAAATGCTACACTTTTATGAACTGTGTCATAAATTATTTAACCTCTCCGACTCTCTGTTTGTTTGTATGTAAAATTAAGGAATTGGGGTAAGTGACTTCTCTTGTCCTATTAAGCTCTAAATATCTGATTCTCTGAAGTCTTTTCTTCCTCAAACAGCATAGATAATAAATATATTTAAGTTGAAAAGGAGCCTTAGTGACTGGTGCCAATTCCTCATCTCTCAAATGAGGAAACTGAAGAGAAAATGGTTAATATGACTTGTTCAAAGTCACAAAGCTTAGTGACATAATAAGCATATAACCAAGATCTTCTGATTCTTACTTCAGCTTGTTTAAATACAACAGAAATTTTAAAAGTTTATGGAAGTTTTGTTGATTTATACAAACTTTTAAGTAATAGATAATTATTTTAAGTTATGAAATTGGTTAAAGTTACCATAATTGAACAAGGAATATATTTTAACTTGCTTCATCACAAAGACCAGAGGTAGTCACCATTTCTCACTCTGTTTCTCTTAGGAGTCTAGGAGAAGAATGTGATGATGGAGATTTGCTTGATGGAGATGGTTGCTCTAGAAAATGTGAGAAGGAAAAAGGTTTCAACTGTGTTGGTAAGTCTAGGACATTTTCCTCAGGGCTCTTTTTTTTTTATTAAAGTTTTTTATTTGTATAACATATGTATGGGTAGTTCCCCAGCATTGATCTTTACAAAGCTTTCCATTACAAATTTTACCCCCAGTGCCCTCCCCTCCCCTAAATGGCAGGAAGTCCATGACATGTTAATAATGTTGAATTACTTGACAAGTTATGCAAGAAAAATCCTATCTACAAGAAAAAAAGAAAATCAGAGAAAGGCAACACAATGCAAGCAAATATCAATAGAGATCATGAATATGTTATGTTGTGGTCCATTTTTCATATCCCTCTCTCTGGGTGTATATGGTTTTCTTCAGTGAACAACTGGAACTGGTTTGAGACAATTCTTTGTTGCAGAGAGCCATGTCCATCAGAATTGATCATCATGTAATGCTGTTGTTGCTGTGTATAATGATCTCCTGGTTCTGCTCGTTTCACTTAGCATCAGTTCAAGCAAGTCCCTCCAGGCCTCACTGAAATCTTCCTGCTGGTCATTTCCTACAGAGAAATAATATTCCATAACATTCATATACCATAATTTATTCAGCCACTCTCCAATTGATGGGCATCCATTCAGTTTCCACTTTCTAGCCACTACAAATAGGGCTGCCACAAACATTCTTGCACAGGTGGGTCCCTTTCCCTCCTCTAAGATCTCTTTGGGATATAGGCCCAGTAGAAACACTGCTGGGTCAAAGGGTATGCACAGTTTGATAGCTTTTTGAGCATATCTCCAAATTGCTCTCCAGAATGGTTGGATCCGTTCACAGTTCCACCAACAATGTATTAATGTCCCAGTTTTCCCACATCCCCTCCAACATTCATCGTTATCTTTTCCTGTCATTTTAGCCAATCTGACAGGTGTATAGTGGTACCTCAGGGTTGTCTTAATTTGCATTTCTCTGATCAATAGTGATTTGGAGCAAATTTTCATATGACTAGAGATGGTTTTAATTTCATCATCTGAAAATTGTCTGTTCATATCCCTTGACCAATTATCTATTGAAAAGTGGCTTGAATTCTTATATATATGAGACAATTCTCTATATATTTTAGAAATGAGGCCTTTATCAGAACCATTAAATGTAAAGATGGTTTCCCAATTTGATGCTTCCCTCCTAATCTTGTCTGCATTAGTTTTACCTGTACAGAAACTTTTTAACTTAATATAATCAAAATTATCTATCTGGTGTTCAATTAGGAGTTCCAGATCTTCTTTGGACATAAATTTATTCCTTCTCCACAGGTCTGAGAGGTAAACTATATTACGTTTCTCTAACTTGTTTACAAAATCACTCTTTATATCCAGATCATGAACCCATTTAGATCTTATCTTGGTGTGCAGTGTTAGGTGTGGGTCCAGCCTTAATTTCTTCCACACTAGTTTCCAATTTTCCCAGCAGTTTTTGTCAAATAGTGAGTACTTATCCCAAAAGCTGGGGTCTTTGGGTTTATCAAACACTAAATTGTTAAGGTTATTGCCTAGATTGTCCTGATAACCTATCCTGTGCCACTGATCCACTGTTCTATTTCTTATCCAGTACCAAACGATTTTGATGACCGCTGCTTTATATTATAGTTTTAGATCTGGTACAGCAAGGCCACCTTCATCTGCCTTTTTTTTTCATTAATCCCCTTGACATCCTTGACCTTTTGTTCTTCCAAATGAACTTTGCTACTATTTTTCCTAGATCTGTAAAATAGTTTCTTGGGAGTTTGATTGGTATGGCACTAAATAAGTAAATTAGTTTGGGTAGTATTGTCATTTTTATTATGTTCGCTCTGCCTACCCATGAGCACTTAATGTTTTTCCAATTGATTAGGTCTGATTTTATTTGGGTGAAAAGTGTTTTGTAGTTTAGTTCGTATAGTTTCTGACTTTTCCTTGGCAGATAGATTCCCAAATATTTTATCCTATCATCTGCTATTTGGAATGGAATTTCTTTTTGCATCTCTTGCTGCTTAACTTTGTTGGTAATATATAAAAATGCTGATGATTTATGTGGATTAATTTTGAATCCTGCCACTTTGCTAAAGTTGTGAATTGTTTCTAGTAGTTTTTTAGTTGAGTCTCTAGGGTTCTCTAAGTATACCATCATATCATCTGCAAAGAGTGATAATTTGGTTTCTTCATTACCTACTCTGATTCCTTTTATCTCTTTTTCTTCTCTTATTGCTAAAGCTAACATTTCTAATACAATATTAAATAGTAATGGTGACAGTGGGCAGCCTTGTTTCACTCCTGATCTTATGGGGAATGGTTTTAGTTTGTCTCCATTACATATAATGCTTGCTGATGGTTTTAAATAGATGCTACTGATCATTTTAAGGAAAAGCCCATTTATTCCTATACTCTCTAGTGTTTTTAATAGGAATGGGTGTTGGATTTTATCAAAGGCTTTTTCTGCATCTATTGAGATAATCATATGGTTTTTGTTAGTTTGGTTATTAATATAATTAATTTTGCTGATAGTTTTCCTAATATTGAACCAGCCCTGCATCCCTGGTATAAATCCTACTTGGTCATAGTGTACGATCCTGGGGATGACTTTCTGTAATCTCATTGCTAATATCTTATTTAAAATTTTTGGATCAATATTCATTAGGGAAATTGGTCTATAGTTTTCTTTGTCTGTTTTCACCCTACCTGGTTTAGCTATCAGCACCATATCTGTCTCATAGAAGGAATTTGGCAATATACCTTCTGTCCCTATTTTCTCAAATAATTTGTGTAGTATTGGAATTAATTGTTCTTTCAATGTTTGGTAGAATTCACATGTAAATCCATCTGGCCCTGGAGATTTTTTCTTAGGGAGTTGGTTAATAGCTTGTTCTATTTCTTTTTCTAATATGGGGATATTTAAATAATTTATATCCTCTTCTGTTAACCTGGGCAATCTATATTTTTGTAGATATTCCTCCATTTCACTTATATTATCAAACTTACATAAAGTTAGGCAAAGTAACTCCTAATTATTGCTCTAATTTCCTCTTCATTGGAGGAAAGTTCTCCCTTATCATTCTTGAGACTAACAATTTGATTTTTCTCTTTCCTTTTTCTTATCAAATTAACTAAAGGCTTATCTATTTTGTTGGTTTTTTCATAGAACCAACTCTTAGTTTTATTTATTAATTCAATAGTTTTCTATTCCATAACATCCATATACCACAATTTATTCAGCCACTCTCCAATTGATGGGCATCCACTCAGCTTCCAGTTTCTAGCCACTACAAAAAGGGCTGCCACAAACATTCTTGCACATGTGGGTCCCTTTCCCTCCTCCAAGATCTCCCTGGGATATAGGCCCAATAGAAACACTGCTGGGTCAAAGGATATGCACAGTTCGACAACCTCCCCAGCACAGCTCCAAATTGCTCTCCAGAATAGTCGGATCCGCTCACAGCTCCACCAACAATGCACCAGTGTCCCAGCTTTACCACATCCCCTCCAACATTCATCATTATCTTTTCCTGTCATTTTAGCAATCTGACAGGTGTGCAGTGGTACCCCAGAGCCGTCCCAATCTTGAGCATAGTTCCAAATTGCTCTCCAGAATGGCTGGATCCATGCACAGTTCCACCAAGAATGTATCAGTGTCTCACTCAGCCTTAGGAAGCCATTTTCAATAGATCTTTTTATGAACTTTTTATATTTACTATTTAGTCAAGTTTTGATTTTCGAACCTAGGAGTATGGCTATATATTTTACTCTTATAACATTTCATTAGTTAGATTTATCCACTGTCCAGAATCTAAAAATAATTGGAACTAAATAATACTGTTTAAAGTCTTTTAGGGAAGCACATTCTGTAGCTTCTCAAAGTTACTTTTTACAGTAAATGGTAAAATTCCCAGTCAAGTCTAATATTTTAAACACATCCCAGCATGAAGTCCCATTTTGTTTTATCTCAAAATACTAGGCAAAATGAAACAGAGCTGCAACTAGCAACAACAAAATTTTTGTCCCAGAGCACTGAAAAGTTCAAGTTCTGACAATAGTGGTACTTCTTTGCAGGTTACACAAATTGAATTTAGCACTTTTTTGAAATTTGTTTTGATTTGTTTATACTAGACCTATGATTTAATTGGTTGAGGCACTCATCACCACTGGGGGGCATTGACTTCCTCAAGAGCCATGATTTGATCCAAATTGGTGTGATAAACCAATCTGAGGGTAGGGCGATAGATCAAGGCCACCTTCCTTGAGAGCCAGTTAGAAAGCTTATCTTCCACATAATATCATTCTTCTGCTTCATTCTCTCCTACTCTTGTGTAAGCTTTTACCCTTTTACCCACTTAGAGCATACAGAATGATTATGATCTACCTGGGTATCCACACCAGCCATTGCAAAAATGACATTGAGAGAATTCTCCAGCCTCAGAAAATCCCCAAATCTGTTCTGATCATCTTGTGGATAAAAAAGGTATCCTTTAGTGATTTTGTGATCCAAAGGCATTGTTAGAGACCTTTTGTACAGGATTGTGTGAACATTGCCACCTTGGAAATGAACACATCAGGCTTATACAAACAGTGTATAAGAGATAGGGTTTAAACTCAGATATTCTGGGCCAGCAATTTATCTACTTTGTCATATTTCATCTTTTTTAAGTCTTTATTTTCTTTTATTCTGAACTTAAACACTAAATAAAATGAGTATTTCCATGTGCAAAGTTCAACAGAGAAAGAGAACTTTATATACACAAGCTCTTATTTTTAGCTCGTTTTTTCCTTTATGAATAGAAAACATCCAACATATAATTTTCCTGCTTGCCTGTTTTTCTTCTGGCTTTCTTCTGGTTTCTTCTTTGTGTTTTTAGAAAAAAGTGCTCCTTATCCTCCTTTTTTCCCTTTTTAAAATAATTTTTTAACAACTCTCCTCCCCAGCAACCCCTCTCCCCACTAAAAGGGAAAAAAAGAAAAAAGAAACCTTTTTTAATGAACATACATGCTTCATCTTTCAAAAACAAAGAAAAATGGAAACAAGCCTGGTGTGTGTGTGTGTGTTTGTGTGTGTGTGTGTGTGTGTGTGTGTGTGTGTGTGTGTGTGTGGTGGGTGTGTGTATGTTTAACACTTTCTTCAGATGAAGAAAATATGTCTTTGCCTCCTTAAAAATAACAATGAAAAAATACTGAACATTAGTATAATAGTTAAGATGAGGTAGGAAGATAGTTGAGACAGTGAAATATGCTAAATTTAGACTCAGAAGGATCTGGATTTGAAAAAAAAAACTGTGTCTTTTAGGCAAGAAACTAATTTTCTCAGAGTTTCTTAAAGGCAGCTAAATGGTGAAGTAAATAGAATTCTGGGCCTAGAGTCATAGAAGCTCTGAATTCAAATTCAGCCATTTATTAGTTGTGTGATTGGATAAGTACCTTGACTTAGTTTTGTCTCAGTTTCCTCTAATGTAAAATGGGGAAAATATTAGATTCCCAGAGTTTTGAAAATAACATAAGGTATTTATAAGGTGATTAACATAATGTCTACCTTATAGTAGGTACTAATATAAATGCTAGTTATCATCTTCCTTCTCCTCCTCATCGTCATCTTTATTAATTATCCGGAGTCTTAATTTCCTCTTCTATAAAATGGGTTTAATAATAGCACCTACCTAAAAGAATTGTTCTGAGAATTGAATTAGAGATTATAAGTTATATATTTGATCTAAATAGCAGTACTTATTTCAGTTACTTGATTCAATTTTTAGTCAATGGGATTCATGAGTTACATCTCCTTTACTCCTAGCTTTTCAGGAATCTAATGGAAGTTATCATCAATGGGACTATGATTCTTAACTCTCAGTAGATGGGCTATGAGTTTTAAGACATCTCAGTATTTTTTTTTCTGTTTGTTTTCCCAAAAGCAGTTGGATAAGTGATTCATTTAATGCCTTATGCCTTTTTTTCCTGCATGGAGTTCTATTGATAATGCTGGCTGTATCTCCCAAAGGGTTTAATTCTATAAAGTATGTAACTTCCCAAGAAAAAGACAATGACTCAAATTAGGTACCATGGCTAGGCTAACCTGTGATGTAGGGTCCAACTTCAGAGTATGTCTTGATTATAATGAAATTATGACTTTACAGCAAACTCTTGTTGGTTAGGACAATGTTATGTGGGGTATACCTGGAAATGTTTATAGAAAATGAATGCACAGGCTCCATATCTACATCTTTCAACTAATCAAAGAAAGCTTAACTTTTTGGTTTCTATGTTTAATAGTAGGTAGTAATGGTACTAATTATAAGTATGTTTTCTAGTATAATTAATGGGCTGAAATCTTCCCTATTCCAGATCTGACACACTAACCACCGTACCACCTAGATACTTCTGCCATCTTATCTTTGTAAAGCTAGTCTTGAAAAGTCTTTTTTAAGTTGTATTTGGTATCACATCAAAGTAGACCCTTTCTATGGTACTGGTTATCCATTTCCCATTTGTTTTCCATAGAAAGTGCTCAGATCTTCTCTGTTTCTAATACCACGTATCTTGACAGGGGAGCCAAGCCTATGCTATATCTATGAGGGAGATGGGATATGCGAGCCTTTTGAGAAGATGAATAGCATCCTAGACTGTGGCCTCTATACTCCCCCAGGATACTTGGATCAATGGGCCACTCAGGCCTATACATCTCATCAGGACAATAAGATGTGCCCTGTTTCCTTGGTGACTGGGGAACCTCTTTCCAAGGTAAGTCAAGTCCTAGAAGCAGGGTAGTCTATAAGCAAATTAGTTGAATTCTATCTTTGGTAGTTTTACACCCATTTTCTTTCTTCTGGATGTCTTTATTCCACCTATCTTGGTGTATATCTCTTCTGTAAAACTTCTCTAATGACCTATCATAATCCTTGAAAAAGTCTTAATTGATGATACTTCCTTCCCTTAGGTCATATGTATCTTAAATTATGTTCTTGAAAATCAATACATCATTGGGTGCAGAGGAATGATTATTTAATAGTAAAATCTGGAGTTTTTTCACTACAAAGTACAGGTAAAGATTTGGTGACAGAAAGCCATGTTTGGGACCTTTCAAATCATCACATACCTTCTTTGTAAGATCAGCTCTGTTTGTGATTTGTCTGTCCTGCTAAGGAAAAAAGGAAGATTTACTTCTGATAACTAGGACAAATTGTGCATTAGAAGAATCAATTGTCAAAACAGCTGTTGTATTTGAATTGGGTTCCTTTTTTTTTTTTTTTTTTTGCTGAGGCAATTGAGGTTAAGTGACTTGCCCAGGGTCACACAGCTAGGGAATGTTAAGTGTCTGAGACCAGATTTGAACTCAGGTTCTCCTGACTTCGGGGCTGGTGCTCTATCCACTGTGCCACCTAGCTGCCCCTTGGGTTCCATTGTTAAGAAAGATGGGATCACTACTCTTTCAGTTGCTTAGACAAATTATTGAGGCAAAGGATTTAAAAGAGAATGGCCAGAATAATCCTGGATTGATATTATCATCCACTTTATCCTTTTCACAGTTTAGAGTAGTTAATGGATTTGAAGGATTTGAAAGAGGGATTAGATTTTGGGATGTAGAATCTTAGAGGACAGAAACAGAAGCAAGGGTAGATGTTTCAAAGGAACAGATTTAACCCCCATGTTTCCTTACAATTAGACCCATTTCCAAATGAGTCTGGAGCTGATCTTACAAAGAAGGTTGGTGATTTGAAAGGCCCTAAACATGGCTTTCTGTCACCAAATCTTTACCTATACTTTGTAGTGGAATACCCCAGATTTCACTATTAAATAATCATTCCTCTGTACCTGATGATGTATTGATTTTCAAGAATATAATTTATGATACATATGACCTAAGGGAAGGAAGTACCTTATAATTTAAGACTTTTTCAAGGATTATGATAGGTCATTAGAGAAGCTTTTGCAGAATAGGGTCTAAGATGCCTTAGAGTAGTAAGTTCCTTCTCACTAGAGGTCTTTAAGCAGATGCTGTTTGACAAATTTGTTGGAGATTGTGTGTATATGTGTTTGTGTGTGTGTATGTGTATGATTATTGTCCAAACTGGTTGGACTAAATGCCCTCTGATGTCCCAACTATGAGATTCTGTGGTTACTTCTGTGATAATGCTTCCTGGAAAACAGACTGGGAATGAATACTTCCTCTTCTCTACTAAACTACTCCTTCAGGAAACATTTAATATAAAAGGATAGATTCAGATTTAGCCCTGCAGAACTGTTATTTACCTCTTGGGAAGGAAAGGAAACTATAACTACTAATAGTAATATTAGCTAGTATTTACATAAGGCTTTACAAATATTATTTCCTTTCCTCCTCATGGTAACTCTGGGAAGTAAGGAGTATTATTCTCTCCATCTCCCATTTTACAGATATGGGGAAATAGAAACAGACAGAAGTAAAATAACTTGCCCAGTAAGTGTCTGAGATTAGATTTGAATTCAGTACTTACTGACTCCAGCTCTAGTGCTCTGTTTCCTAACAGTTGTGGTTTATATGTATATATGTCTAAGGGGAAATGGTCACTATGAAACCTTTTGTAGGTAGAGAATGTTAAATAAAATACTCATAATAATAATAGCTGGTACTTATGAAATGCTTTACAGTTTACAAAATGCTCTATATATCCAAAAAGCTCCTAACAACCCTAGCAGTGTGCTAACCACAGGTATTATCATCATGCCCATTACAGGTTGGCTTAGTGGATAAATGATTGCGCTCTGTCCCAAGTAGCATTTGGATATGGAAGAGAAATTGAACATCCATACTGAAGGCAAGCCATCACTAGTGGCTGACCACTGCTGAGGGGGCCACAGCAACAGTAGTGTCTCATCCCATCTTTCTATCCATACAGAAGGACAGGAATTGGGCAGAGTGTTACATTTAATTCTTATTACCACCTTGTATGGAAAGACAAATAAAACTAAAGCAAATGAAAAGCACTGACAAAGTTGAATATATTTAAAGGCAAAAGACAATCAGATTAGTGACAGAACTCAAAGCCACAGTATACTGATATCAGTTGAAGAAAGTAGAAATGGTTAATCCAAGGAACAGGACAGCCAAATGATGCAGCAGCTAAATGCAGACCTGGAGTTAGGGAGAGTCCTTTTTCTGAGTTCAAATATAGCCTCAGATACTTACTGGCTATGTGACCTTGGGAAAGTCACTCAATCCTGTTTGCCTTATTTCCTTAGCTATAAATTGAATGAGAGAAGGAAATGGCACTACAGTATCTTTGTAAAAAAAAATGCAAATGGGGTTACAAAAAGTCAGATATGACTGAGAACAGTTGACCTGTACCCAAAGAATAAAAGAGGGGAATAATAAGGAAGATAGAATTCTTTAACACTTGAAGGGTTGCCTTGGGGAAGATATATCAGATTTATGCTTCAGGGGACAGAACTAGGAACAGGGGATGGAAGTAGCAAAAATAAAGATTCCAGAGTAAGTTAAAGGAGGAAAAAACTAATTAGCTGACCCTTGAGCTCTCCCCAGATGGGGTGGGAAGTTTCAAAAAGAAAAGACACTTTCTGTCCTGGATCCTTGTCCTGGGAGAGCTTCAAGAGGAGTTTGGGAAACAAATTTTTTGAGATTGTTGTATGAAATGGAATAGTTGCCTTCTGATAGGGCAGCTAGGTGGTACACCAGCCCTGAAGTCAGGAGGATTTGAGTTCAAATCTGGTGTTAGACACTTAACACTTCCTAACTGTGTGATCTTGGACAAGTTACTTAACTCACTTAACCTCACCAAAATAAAACAAAAAATAGTTGCCTTCTGAGGTCCCCTCCACAACTGAAAGTTTTTGATTTTCTAAGCTAAACAGGCTCAGTAATGCTTTAGTTTCAAACTGACAGCCTGAAGGATTTAAAAGCTACTGCAAATTTTATTTTTATTTATTTGTTTGTTTATTTGTTCATTTATTTATTTCTGTGTGCTTTTGTACCCTTGTTCACATAGTTTACTCCTAGTAAAAAATCTTTGTTTCCCCCTTTTTTCAGGTTTGCAAACCCCAGCATCCCAAGTCATTAGAGGACCGTTTTCTTGCTGGTTGGTTTCCCTGTATAACTAGTGAAGGACAAAGAAAACAGCCTGAAATACAATTAGACAGAAATGAAAAGGTCTGGCTCAAGGTAAGTGATCTGATTTTTTTTTTGTTTGTTTAGGTTGTTGATATACATACACCTGTCTGTATGATTTTATTTTTTCTCTGGAATGGTCCAGAGCAAGGTATTTCCTTCCTTTTCTTGACCTCTATATTTGGGTTCTAAACTCATCCCTAAATTTCCTGATTTACTTGATTAGTGATCTGGAATTAATTTCATGGAAGGCTCATAAACTCAGCAGATCTCTGACCTTTGTTCTCTGGGTTACTAGTTATTTGAGTAGCATATCTAGCAGACTTAGGTATCTTTATCCATAAATCAGAACAAAAATGTTTAGAATGAGTAAGAATCATTGTGTCTGGATACTTTAGAAATCTGGTCACATAGAGAAATTGCCAAATTACTACAGGGATGCAGACTAAGGAGGATAGAAACACTGGATAATTAAAATGAATTTGGGGTGCCTTTTTAGGGAGAAATGGTCACTATGAAATTTCTTATTGGTAGAAAATATTTCAGTAACACTTAGAAAGAAATCATGAAAAAAAATGATTAAAATATAAACTCAAAATGTAGAAACTGACCTTGCAGGATTTCAACGAAATGTTCTCTCAAGTTTTTTTTTTTTTTTTTTCTTTTTTTTTTTTTTTAATAAATATGGTTCAAAGGAAAAAAAAGGGTGAGCAGTTTTAGAAACATTAATGTTCCTTCTTAGCGTGAGATGCCTATTAGATTTAAAAACAGTTGATTTTGTAAATTCCCTTGACTATGTGCCTGCTATGTGAAAGTCAGCAATCTGTGAAGGAAGACATGACATATGGACAACTGACTATAAGACAAAATAGAAAATTTAAATTCTTAGAAGAGATATAAGCAAAGTGTTTTGAAAGCTTAGAATAGCCAAAAATGATGTCTGATCAGGAGAACCCTGGATTCCTGAAGGTGGTAGTATTCCTTCAGGGCTCAGCTCAGTGCAAGTCCTCAACCCTCTCCCATTCCAGCGGTTGGCCACATCTTCCTTTCCTAAATCAGCTTCTACTCTGTGGACATCTTGTATATGCCTTACTGTTTGCCTGTGAGTTTATTGGGGTCCAGAACTATTTTTTGCATTACTAATAAGGGATCTCTGTGGGGACATGATAGAGAATTCCAAAGAAGTCCAAAAGCAGCGTGGCTGATGGGAAACGGGAAGCCACTTTTTAAATAAAGATTCTGACCTCTTTCCAAATCAAAGAGTCTAATCAGTAGGGCAGAGAGATGTGATGTACTGATGAGATGCAGCAAAATGAAATTTCTCAGTGATGAATTTCCTGGGGAAGGAAGAAATCTTTATCTTATAGATATGAAAACTGAAGCTGAGAAAGATCCAGTGACTTACCCAGTCTCATACAACTAATAAATATCTGAGGCAGGAATTAAACTAGGTCTTTCTAACTCCATGACTATTCCTCTCACTATCTAATTGCTTTCATGTTTGTCACATCCTTCCTGAGTCTTCTTGTTCCTGGGCTGAACATCACTAAGTCTTTCACCATCTCCTCATTTGATTTGGTTTCTTGCCTCCTCACAATCTCTGTCACTCAGTCTTTAGATGCATTCCAACATATCTATGGTTTTATTTTGTTGTTGTTGTTGAGTTGTATCAGTCCCATCCTACTCTATATAATCTTACTTGGAATTTTCTTGGTAAAGATAGCAAAGGGGTTTGCTATTTCCTTCTCCAACTCATTTTACAGATGAGGAAACTGAGGCAAACAGGATTAAGTGACTTTTAAAAGTTACACAGCTAATAAGTATTTGAGACCATATTTGATCTTAGGAAGAGAGATCTTCCTGACTCCAGACACAGCACTTTGCCCACTGTGACATCCTTACATAAATACTATGAAAGGATTTTGAGGCAGTAGAAGATAGAGTTAGATGGAGAAGAAGGTAGGGAAACATGCTCTCAGCATGCTTACATTCTAGGCAAAACAGATACAAAGGAATTAGCTAGAGAAGTAGAAAATAATTGCTTGTTGATTGGAGTACCAAGTAATATGTCAACATATGCAAAATAACACGGTCATGTTTATTTTCATGGCAACTCTAAAAGAATCTCAAATTTGGACTGGTTTCACTCAAACCAGGATGGATAGCAATCCTAACAGAAACAACCACACACATGTGGGATTTTAAATAACACGTGCTACCACATCAGTGATACATTATGGACAGATGATTTCTTGGAGATTTGTATTGCACAAAGTCTCAAACTAATTATAGTCTTCTAAATAATATGTCTTCCCATTCTTGAAACTAGCCAAGTGCTCTGCATAAACTTCCAGTATGTAAACGGTTCAATGAAGCTTTATTTAATTGTCCTTTGAAAAAAATGGGAATCCCCAGTGCCCAAAGTATCTAATAACATTTTCTTCTCTTTATCCATGATAGCATTGACTTTTGACCCTGGAAAATATTTAATAGTCATCCCCTGATTTGTAAAAAGATAGGTAACTGTTGACCATTTTCAAGTATTTTTTATACCATCTAATTTTTGGAGTAGGGTAGAAATCAGGTATGTGCATTGAGCTAATGAGCAAGGATGATTACTATAGAAAAAATTATGCAGGGAATTTGGGACCTGGTTCTGGCTTTGCCCTGAGCAGTATGACTTTGGTGAATGTATTTAACCTCTCTGAAACTCAGTTTTCCTATCTGTAAATAGTAAGTAGAACAAGTTGATTTTTAAGATTCCTTCCAGCCTAACATTAGATAGTTGAGTGAAAAAGCCATTTATTAAGTGCTTAAGGTATTAAGGATACACATACAGAAACAAAGATACTCCTTACCCTTGAGGGTCTTATGTTCTGATAAGAGGAAAATGTATAAAGAAATAGTGACAAGAGAAAGGTATTTTGGTCCAGAAAGAGATAGGAGCAGTGAGTAGGACCATGGGAAATAGATTGACACACCCTATGTAGTATCACTGGCAGAGTTGACTTTATCATGTTTTATGCTTCTAGAAATGGATTGGGTAGTCTGAGGATTAAGGAAGTTAATCCTTCCTTAAGGATGGCCAGAAAGGAGGGAATGAGGTGAAACATGGCCAGTTTTCCTGAAAGCATTCTGAGAAAGGCAGTGACCAGTCATAGAAGTTCTTTGTCAGAAGTAGGCAGGACATGAAATGTTCAAAATTTAGCAGAAAATAGTGAGGAAGACTCAGCCATTGCATCAGTGCTAACTTTGGGAATCTTGTGCCAATAGACATGTCAATGAACCACTATATACTCTGGAAAAAAAAATTAGGAGGAAGAGAATGATGATGATTTGAAACTTGGAAATGGCCATTTTTCAGTAGTATAATGAATAGAACTTCATCCTAATGCAAGTAAGAGTTGAAAGGTTTTTCAGAAGGAAAATGTGGTCATTGCAGGTTGGGAATATTGTGGGTCCTATTTTTTGCACAGTCTCTGTGGGGCTCACTTGGTTCAAGAATTTGCCCAAAGAACGTATGATGTATGATGAATTTTGTTATTCCCTGGGATAAGTAGATTGTGGGGGTAGGATTTGTCTCACCCATTAAGGACCAGGAAAGCTAGCAATATAGAAACCAGAAGCAATTCACTTACTCAGGGTTTTGGCAGTTTCTTTTTTTTTTTAATTTTTTTTATTAAAGCTTTTTATTTGTATAACATATGTATAGGTAGTTCCCCAGCATTTATCTTTACAAAGTTTTCCATTACAAATTTTACCCCCAGTGTCCTCCCCTCCCCTAAATGGCAGGAAGTCCATGACATGTTAATAATGTTGAATTACTTGACAAGTTATGCAAGAAAAATCCTATATACAAGAAAAAAAAAGAAAATCAGAGAAAGGCAACACAATGCAAGCAAATATCAATAGAGATCATGAATATGTTATGTTGTGGTCCATATTTCATATCCCTCTCTCTGGGTGTATATGGTTTTCTTCAGTGAACAACTGGAACTGGTTTGAGAAAATTCTTTGTTGCAGAGAGCCATGTCCATCAGAATTGATCATCATGTAATATTGTTGTTGCTGTGTATGATGATCTCCTGGTTCTGCTCGTTTCACTCAGCATCAGTTCACGCAAGTCCCTCCAGGCCTCTCTGAAATCGTCCTGCTGGTTGTTTCTTACAGAGCAATAATATTCCATAACATTCATATACCATAATTTATTCAGCCACTCTCCAATTGATGGGCATCCCTTCAGTTTCCAGTTTCTAGCCACTACAAAAAGGGCTGCCACAAACATTCTTGCACAGGTGGGTCCCTTTCCCTCCTCTAAGATCTCTTTGGGATATAGGCCCAGTAGAAACACTGCTGGGTCAAAGGGTATGCACAGTTTGATAGCTTTTTGAGCATATCTCCAAATTGCTCTCCAGAATGGCTGTATCTGTTCACAGCTCCACCAACAATGTAGTAGAGTCCCAGCTTTCCCACATCCCCTCCAGCGTTCATTGTTATCTTTTCCTGTCATTTTAGCCAATCTGACAGGTGTATAGTGGTACCTCAGGGTTGTCTTAATTTGCATTTCTCTGATCAATAGTGATTTGGAGCAACTTTTCATATGACTAGAGATGGTTTTAATTTCATCATCTGAAAATTGTCTGTTCATATCCCTTGACCACTTATCTATTGAAGAGTGGCTTGAATTCTTATATATATGAGACAATTCTCTATATATTTTAGAAATGAGGTCTTTATCAGAACCATTAAATGTAAAGATGATTTCCCAATTTGATGCTTCCCTCCTAATCTTGTCTGCATTAGTTTTATCTGTACAGAAACTTTTTAACTTAATATAATCAAAATTATTTTTCTGGTGTTCAATTAGGAGTTCCAGATCTTCTTTGGACATAAATTTATTCCTTCTCCACAGGTCTGAGAGGTAAACTATATTACGTTCCTCTAACTTGTTTACAAAATCACTCTTTATATCCAGATCATGAACCCATTTAGATCTTATCTTGGTGTGCAGTGTTAGGTGTGGGTCCAGCCTTAATTTCTTCCACACTAGTTTCCAATTTTCCCAGCAGTTTTTGTCAAATAGTGAGTACTTATCCCAAAAGCTGGGGTCTTTGGGTTTATCAAACACTAAATTGTTAAGGTTATTGCCTAGATTGTCCTGATAACCTATCCTATACCACTGATCGACTGCTCTATTCCTTAGCCAGTACCAAAGGGTTTTGATGACTGCTGCTTTATAATATAGTTTTAGATCTGGGTACAGCAAGGCTACCTTCATCTGCCTTTTTTTTCATTAATCCCCTTGAAATCCTTGACCTTTTGTTCTTCCAAATGAACTTTGCTACTATTTTTTCTACATCTGTAAAATAATTTCTTGGGAGTTTGATTGGTATGGCACTAAATAAGTAGATTAGTTTGGGTAGTATTGTCATTTTTATTATGTTCGCTTTGCCTACCCATGAGCACTTAATGTTTTTCCAATTGATTAGGTCTGATTTTATTTGTGTGGAAAGTGTTTTGTAGTTTAGTTCATATAGTTTCTGACTTTTCCTTGGCAGATAGATTCCCAAATATTTTATCCTATCATCTGTTATTTGAAATGGAATTTCTTTTTGTATCTCTTGCTGCTGAACTTTGTTGGTAATATATAAAAATGCTGATGATTTATGTGGATTAATTTTGAATCCTGCCACTTTGCTAAAGTTGTGAATTGTTTCAGGGTTTTGGCAGTTTCAAAGGAGGGTCCTTAGAGTCAGTTGTCCTTGGTATCTAGAACTTCTAACCTAGTCTTAGGGTCTATTGCTTGGGATTTAAATGGACTTTATAATAGAGATAAAGCAGTCAGTGCTGAAAATATTAGACCCTATCACTGGGTGCATTTAAGCATTTAAGGGAAGGGCTTGTAGCTTAGTGGGAAACCCTCAAAGGAACTTGGAGCAATATTAGAAGGGTGAAAAGTAGAGTCCACCTCCAAAACTTAGGCAGCAATGGACACTTGCAAAAGTATGGTAGCTCAATTTTACACCCATCCTTATACTCACTGAAGTTGAAAGTGGCCTGTCCAAAATCAGACAAGAAAGATCAGAGGAAGGAAAGGGTAGCATCAAAACTATGAACAATTCCAGGGGACCTCAGCCATGATTTTCAGGCTGTGGCAGAAGGAAGGATTTTATGTTGGTTTTGTGAAAGACTGCTCCTTGAACTTGGCACATAGCTGCAATCAACTCTTGTAGATGTCCCAGGTTTTATGTTTACTCCATGCTTTATAGGAGTTCCAGGTTAAAGGTAACCCAGGCATTTTACAAGGAAGGAAGGAGATATGCTTAGGTCTGATTGTTTTTTTTTTCCTCTGAGGTCACAGATAGAGAGGGATCAATCAGTTAAGAAACTGAAAGATTCCCAGTATTCAAGACTCCAGATAAAAAGGATATAGAAAAGGGGAATTGGGGATCCCAGGTAGAAAAAAAGAATCCATGATCAGGATGTATATGATTTGTTTATCAGAGAAAAACTAGACTCCTCCAACACTCAAAGTATTTTTTTTCAGACTAGGCTTTTTCCCTCTCAGAGATAGAAGGGATACACCTGATATAGAGACCTTTGTCTCTGACAAATTTAAGAAAAGTCATCTTGAATTATGCCAGAGTTCTGACTAGCCTTTCTGTCCCTGAAAATGGCACCAAAGGATTTGCCTATATGGCTTAATTGATAGTATTGGAGTTGAGGCAAGAAGACCCAAATTCCAAACCTGCCTCAGACATATCTTAAGCAAATGATTTAAATCATCCTCAGTCTCAATTTTCTCACCTGTAAATTGGGAATAATGCTATTACTCTTTTTACAAGATTGTTGAGAGGATCATGTAAACTACTTTACAACATTGTAAATGCTAGCTATTTTAATTATTGTTACAATTATCATCAGACTCCTGTCATCAGGTTTTTGATACAATTCCTTTTTTGTTCAGGTAGAATGGCTCATACTGCTTTATAATCTTTGATTTGGAGGGAATTCTAAAAGTGATTCAGACCCCCATGTAGATGTAGTCATCAGAGTGGAAAGCAATATCTCAGTCATGGACAACCCACGGTTTTGTACAATGCTAGCAGACTATAGTTCTGATTACCCATTTATTCCCTTATTTCCCTTAACTCCTTCCTGATCTTGCTATAGAAATGCCTTATTTCTCCATTCCCTCAGAGACAAATGATTAAACATCAGTGACCAGCTTAAAATTATGAAAGGCAGGATCTTTAACACTGAGACCCTGTGAAATTTTTTAGTCTCTCTTCATGTGAACATTTGGTTCACCTGTGGCATATAATTTAGAGCTCAAAGAAAATGGGATTGCCATTGGAAAATTTGGCCCAGCAGGTTCAGGTTTTATTTTTACTCACTGGTCTCCATGACCCATGTTCTTAGCTTATAAATTCAGAGGTGCCACTTGTGAAAGACAGAGCTAAGAGGCCATCTTGTGGTCTCAGGCCTGTACCTCTTTCTGCCCTCAGTTTGCATCTGGATTTTCATTTTTAATGACTCTCCCAACAGTTTTTCCCCCCAACTGTATTGTACAAGAATTTTATCATTAAAATTTGCTTCCTTCATTGTTTGTGTACCAAACAAGACAGAAAACAATGTGTTTCTCAAATTGCAGAACTATAACAGACTCACAGATTTATCCAAAAGGTATTTTCAAATACTTTTTATCCTTACTTTTATTTAGTATTTTTAGTATTTATTTGGTATTCCATCAATTGTATTATTAGAAGGGCCTTATTTTCTTTGGTTATTCTTTAATTTCAGTAGAGAGGTTTTGAATCTTCACACTTTCGTCAGTGAATACAAAAATATCTATAAAATCTCATGCCCAACAAACAGTGATCACTAAGTGATTTTTCCATCTTTCTTTTATACATTGCTGCATCTTGGCTCCTTTCTTGCTCCTTCTCCCTTCTGATGTTTCTTTCAAATGATCTTTCTCTCTTTAGATTGCATTCTAGTGGAGGAAATAACTGCCTAAATAATGGTGACCAAAGACCAGAGTCAGGGTCAGAGAAATCATTAAGATGATAAAAGAACGATAAAGCAATCCATTAACAATATGCATGTCCTTCCGAGTTTTGTCCTGGCCCCTCTTCTCTTACTATCTCATTAGCTCGAATGAATTTAATTTCCATCTCTGTACTGATGACTTTCTTTCCCCTAAACCCTCCATCCTTCTTTATTTCCTATTACTATAATGGGTAACATCATCTTCCCACTCCCACAGGCTCACAATTTAGGAGTCATATTAGACTTCTCACTATCTCTCAACAAACCTGTTACAAAGGCCTGGGTATTTCACCTCTGCAACACCTCTCAGATATACTCCTCTTCTCTTCTTGGACACCATTACCACTCTAATGCAGGCCCTCATCACCTCACTCTTAGACTATTTCAGTTTCTTACCCCAAGTCTCCTCCCACTCCAGTCAATTCTCCATTCAGTCACTAAAGTGATTTTTCTAAAGCTAAGGTTTTATCATATCACCTCATCTATTTGTATGAACTCTGGTGGCCTCCCATTGCCTCCAGAATCAAATACAAAATGTTCTGGTTGACTTTCAAGGCCTTTCATACATTAACTACCTTCCCCCTTTCCAGTTTTCTCATATATTACTCCCTGCCACTTATTCTTCCTTCCACTGAAAATGACCTCCTGTGTATCCTATAAACTATACTAATAGATATAAAATTATATATAATCCTATACTCTGCATCCTGCCTCCATATATTTGTTCCACTCCTGACCTCTAGTCATGCCTACAGATTTCTCTGATTTCCTTTAAAGTCCAGCTAAAATCTTCTCTTTTACCAGCAGCCTTTCTCAACCCCACGTTGCCTTAGTGCTTTCCCTCCATTAATTATTTCTTATCTGTCCTAAATATACATGCTTTGCATATATTCATACATATATACATACATACACACACATACACACACACACACACACACACACACACACATATATATATAGTGCATATTATCTTCCCCATAATACTGTAAGTTCTTTGAGAGCATAAATTGTCATATCTTTTTTTGCATTCCTAGTGATTAGCATAGTGTCTGGCACATAGTAGGTGCTTAATAAATGTTTTTCTTTTTTTTTGATTGATCACAGTTTTCAGAGTAAGGGGTAGAAGTATATTTGGAGTGGAAGGAAAGTAAGAAATGCAGAAAATGACCAGGGTAGAGTTAGGATGCGTGATCCAATGCGAAACAAAGCCATGCATGGCCTAGATCTCCATCTCTGGTGTTGTGGTTTGGAGGGTAGAACAGCAGCAGCTGTAGGATAAATGGGGCAGAAAATAGGATCAAATAAAAGTCTAATTTCTAGTCCATGGCACAACCTTTCAAATACTTGATGACAGCTTTCACGCATAAAGTAAGTCGTCCCTTTTCCAGTCTAAACATCTCTAGTTTCTTTAGCCGATTCCTGAATGTCTTGGATCCTCTCACAAGCCTGGTCACCATCCTTTGGGCATACTCGTTTACCAATCCGCTTTGTAAAATGTGGTTCCCAGGGCTACTAAAATATTCTACATGTGGACTGGCTAGGACAAAATTGAATGCATACAACCTTGTTCATTCTGGATGATTTCCTGTTAATGAGGTCAAAGATAGAATTGACTTTTCTTGGCTGCTTTGTCACTCTACTGACTCACTGAGGTTTCAGTACATTAAAACTCTATGTGTTTTTTTCCCCCATGTGTTACCTAGCCATGCTTTTCCAAACCTATATTGTACAGATGATTTTTTGATCCCATGTGTAAAACTTTACATTGATCTCCATTTGATTTCATCTTTTTAAACTCATACCTGACATTTAGCATCATTTAAAAATTTTTGATTTTGTTATCCAATATCAAAAGTAATTGACATTCCATATCATATGATGTTTTATACATATCACTGCTAAATGTTTAATACTAAGGACAGAGCCCCATGATACCTTGCTAGACACACTCTTCTAGTTTGACAACGTTTATTATTATTATCTGTAATATTATTTATTATAATTATTACTCTTTTTGTCTAGTTATTACACCAGTCCAAAAATCCATTTATATGGACAGTTGTAATGAGTCTGATATATTCAGGGATCTCATTAGTTTGCTAAGTTGATATGACCTCTTCATATGGCATATGCCAGAGAGCTTGCTTCTGAAGGTTGGCATGTAATAGAAATAAATTTCCTGGAGAAATTGTGAAACAGCTTATTATACAAAGGAGTCACCAAATGAAGCAAGGGGAGGCAAAGAGAAATAGCTAAAATTGACAAGCCTTTTTGAAAATCTCCAAAGCCAATCAAAGAGCCACCTGGTTAAGTCATCAGAACCAGTTACAAAATATCATACATGTCCTACAATCTCTTTCAATGACTTTAATTGTCATCACAAATCTACTGGAAAGAAGCTAAAGACCATCATCTCCATGGAGAAGTTGGATTATCTACACAAGCAGATCCAGTCTACAAATGTTCCAGATCCTCATTATTACAAAATCAAACAAAATTTCTCTCTATTTTATCCACAAGCATATTATGTAAGATTTCATCAAATGCCTTAGTTAAAATAATTTAAACTATGAATGTTGACACACTAATTTTTTAAACTAATGCTCAAGCTCCCCCCACAACTTGAAAAGTCCCTAATCATTCATTCAATTAGAAATCATAATACCTAATGTATTGTTTCTTTTCAATTAATTGGCCTTATTTGATCAATTGTTTTTAAAGTATAAAAGTTTGTCTCTCTCTCTAATCAGAGTACAGGCCTATATGAGGAGATCTGGTCCTGATTTGTTGGGCATTTGGGAAACTTGCTTGATAAATCGATATTCTTGGAAGATTGAGCCTTTGTTTTCCCAGTCATTTCATCTTTTACCTGCCACTCTATGAAATTACTTTTATTGACCAATCTAGTAACTGTCAAAAATAGAAATAAATATTGTTCACCTTTTCCTTGATGAACCCCATATTTGTTCATAGTTTTCACTTTATTTTTGAAATGCATAAAAAGCATTCCTTTAATGATGCATTTTAGGCCTTTCCCAGAAATCAAAGGCAAAACTTCCCCTGGTTTAAAGAATCTGTTCTTTTCACTATAAAAATTGAGATGATATTTGTTCTTTTCTACTCTTCTGGTACCTCTCCCCTTTTTCAAAGTTTTCTAAATACCAATGACAATGGCTTTACAATCATATCTAGCAGTTCATCCAGTATTTTGGAGTGTTGCTTTCACCTTAATGACTTAAAGTCACTGAAGGCAGCTAGGATTGCCTTACATTTTAGGCTTCAATTCCTTGACATCTTTATTCTTTGTTTTCCAATATGATGCTTGCTATTCTTCTTTACACAGAAAATAGGCCTTGACATCTTTATTCTTTGTTTTCCAATATGATGCTTGCTATTCTTCTTTACACAGAAAACAGGCAGAATTAGATTTGAATAGTTTTGGCTTCCTTTTGAATTTAGTTATTACCATCCTAAACCCCTTTATCCGTGATATTATCCCTTCTTTGATCTTCTTCTTACCCCCAACATAGCTATTAAAAGCTCTCAAAACCTCTTTTTGTTGTCTTTAACATTTTCTGGAAGAGTCAACTTGTTCTAGAGTTTGACATTTCTGATATTTTTTTTAAAACATCACATTTTTAAAAAGATTCATTTTCAGTTTCTTGCCCTTCAGTTCTATTAAATATATACATTTTTGAGGAATTATTTTTGTTTTTAATCTGAGCTGATCAGTGAGTTCCCTGGGCAACCTCATCAATCTATTCAGGTAATTTCTATTTTTGTTTCTCTTCAGCATTGTTTATATTTCTCTGTGCAGAATTTTACAATCTCTTTTAGCTTTGTTTTTGAACTCCACCATTATTATTCTGGGATAGCAGAAATAATGCAGGATTTGGATACCTAAAATAGTATTTTAAATATATTTTGGGTCTGACAATTTTTACTTGTATCCTTTCAGACAAGTCACATCACCTACTTAGACCTCAGTTTCTTTATCTGTAAAATGAAAGAGTCCTACTACATGAGGTCTCAGACTCATTACAACTCCAAAAATTTTAGGATCTCTTCCCCTCCCCCTTCTCCTAAATTTAAGTCATAAAAATTTCAAATAATACTAGTTAGAGACTCTAAGATCTCAATTTTCTTTCATTTACTTATTTTCCAATACATAAAAGTCTGCTTTTTTTCCTTCACACAGATTTGAGAAGATTGAAATTCTACTCTTTCTCAGTGTTTACAAAATGTTTCATTTTCAATAGAATGTGTTGTTTCTTTCCTCCATGGATGTTTGCCCTCAGACTCCTTGTTATCAGCCTTTACTGTAGAACTTTTTTTTTTCAGTTTTACTGTATTTCCCTTATGGAATTATATATAATCAGGTAACAGATATGTTCAACTAAAATAAATATGCTCAAATTTATTTTAATCAAAAGAATACAATCTTGTAGCTAGATGGAACTTTAGAGGCCATCTAGATCAGTTCTTTACTAAAGCAAGTTAACATTATAACTTCTTTGATCAATAGAAATCCAGACTTCTTTTGACAGAGAACTTGCTATATTTCAAGAGAAGTCACTACTTTTCAAGATAGCCTTTTCCATTTTTTTTGAGAGCTCTCATTCTAATGGATTTCCTCCTTATATTAAATCAAAATCTCTTTACAATTTTCACTCATTTATCCTAGTCTCCTGGTGCCAAATAATATAATTTCTCCTTCCATAGAATTACCTTCTAAATATTTAAAGACCAATATGATACCCCAATCCCTTTCTCCTCTTAAACTATCTTGAAGTTTCTTCAATAGATTATCTGACACAATTTTAAGCACCCTCATCATCACGATTATTCTCATCTGAATGTATTCTGATTTTTCCAGGCCTCTCCTAAAATGTGTTGCCCAGAAGTGAATACAATACTTCCAACATGATTGATTAATTAACTTCAAGGGTATGCAACTAGTCATGATTTATTTAATTGTTTAGTAATCCCAGGTTCCAATGCTTTATTTTGTACATAAGGAAGTTCTGGGAAGTTTTGTCAAATATCTTGCTAGAAACATTCTATGTTTTTTCCATTTCCCTAAATTAACAGTCTAGTATTCAAATCTTTACAGATGAGAAATATGATTAGAATGACATTTGAATTTAATGGATTCATTCTGGCTCCTACTAATCACTCTGCTCTTATCTGGGTGCTTATAAAGCATTTTTATAATTCATTCTGGAATTTAATTATTGATTGACGTCAGTCTTTTCAAATAAACATTCTTCTCCTTTTTGAAATTTGGTACTTTAGTCTTTATGATCACTTTTCTTTCAGGGAAGCTGAATATCCTATCAACACTTCTTTTCCTCCTGTATATTACCTGTTTCATTGGAATCTTGATTGAATGGATTTAGGGACAGAGTAGCCATTGCCTCACTGTCACTGTTGCCTTTTCAAGAAAAAAAAATTTGTTTTTCAATGACACAAGTTGTTGATTTTTCCTTCTGAAAGAATCCCAATGATATCATGAGGGTGATATCTTGACTTGCTCATGAATTGCATTTGAGTGAGGCAGATATGCACCAAATTGTCAACTTCACTCTCTCCTCCTTCAGTCATTGAAATCCAGCAACGAGACACTTTGAAAAGAAACAATAATTGCCAGCAAGACAAACCAAGAATGTATTAGATACTATGAGACTTCAAGCAGTTACATGTTCAAGTTTCCCATCACTGTGGTAACATTCCTCAGTGCTAGTTTTCTGTTCTCTATTACAAATATTTTTATTTGGTTTGTTCACTATTTTACTTTCTATGTTACTTTCTTCTTTCTGACACCTTTTTAAGAAACCATATGAAAAGAATATTACAAAAGAAATGAATAAAAGTTTGAGAACAATGGGTCTGTGAACAGTGGGGATTGTTCATTCTTGATATAAGAAAAACAGTTTTCTCAAAATAAAATCTATTAAATTGTCAGGTAGAGGAATTCTTCAATAGAAGTAGCAGAGTTTTCTCAAATACCAGGCTGAGGAGTGTAGATGATTCTCATCATTAGTTTCCAGTTAAGTGGAACAGTGAATAGAATCAGGAAGTCTAAGTTGAAATCCAGCCTCAGATACTTCCTGTTTTTGTGACCCAGGCAAATAAATGACTTAACTTCAGTCTCCTTAATTGTAAGATGGGGAGGATAACAATATCCACATTGAAAGGTTGTTATGTGTATCAAATGAGAGAATATTTGTAAAACATTGTGTCAGCATAGTATCTGGCACATAGTAGGTGCTATATATAAATGCTTTTCCCATTCCCTTTCGCTCTAAAATACTCATGCTACTGGGGCAGGTAGGTGGCGCAGTGGTTAGAGTACCAGCCCTGAAGTCAGGAGGACCTGAGTTCAAAACTGATCTCAGACACTTAACATGCCCTAGCTGTGTGACCCTGGGCAAGTCACTTAACCTCAATTGCCTCAGCAAAAAGCAAAAAAAAAAAAAATACTCATGCTATCATATTGCTTCTTATTACTTTGATTTAATCACTTGAATAAAAGAAAAAAAATGAAGACTTTGAAACAGAATCATGCTTTATAAAGGAGCAAAGGGCTTGGAAATAAATGGTTCCCAAAGGCAAAGGTGCTAGGATTACAAATATGAATAATATACCCAGCAAAACTGAGCATAATCTTATGGTATATGTGGGGTGGTGGGGGGAATGGATGGATATTTAATGAAATAGAGGACTTTTAGGCATTCTCGATGAAAAGACTAGATCTGAATAGAAAATTTGACATCAAATGGTATAGAATCATACGCAAATAACTTTACTAATCCAAATTGCTTATGGAAATGAAAAGTCCTTTTAAATTCATGGCATTTAATAGATAAGTGGATGTCACTAATAATAATTATTCTAGAAATCAGACAAATAATGTTGTAACCTATCAGCTCAATTTTATTTAATAATTATTTTTAAGATAGCCACAACATGCAAAGGATTATATTTGGAATGCAGACAGCAATGGATTAGCCTATGTCATCAAGGAGTTTGCATTAATTACAAAATCTTAGCATTTGAAAGAATGTTAGTGGATATCTAGATCAACCTTATATCCATTAACAGGAATCTTTTCTGTGGTATCTTTGATGTTTTATTTATGGTCAGCTTTGGAATCAAGAAGATGTGGGTTCAGATGTTCCTATTCATACCAACTAACTATGTAAACTTGAATACAGGCTTACTTCATATTGGTATTTCCATATTTGCCCAAATTCTACATTTTTTTTTTCAGTTTTATAGAACCATGATAGTCTACAAGAGAACTTAGTGATTCATTGAACATATATGGAATACATATTTCAGGGAGTTAGGTCTGAAAAAGAAGCTGTAATTTATATCAACAGTGGTATCAGAAGAATAAATATAAATCAAAGATTTTTAATTGCTATGAGTAGCATTTTGGATTTATATCTGGAAATAGCAATTACTATTACATTATTTTTTATTCCTAAAATCATTTTCCTTGAAAGGGGAGAAAAAGAATATTCTCAAAGACTGAAAGATCACTGTAAGTAACTGAGGCTCCTTAATTCTTGAGGTTAATACAAAATAAAGCATATACTGTAGTTAGAATTACTTAACCTGACACTAAAATTCTGTGAGGTTATATGGAACCTATGATTTATAATTATAGTAGATCCTTATAAAAATATTTTTCTGTACATAAAAAAATGTACATATATGTCTTTGGGATATTTTTCCCCCAGAAAATTAAACCTCATTTTGGCATTTAAAGCTATCTATAATCTGGCTCCCAAAATCTTTCTAATCTTATTTCATATTATGCCCCTTGATGCATTCTTCAGACTAGTCAAACTGGATGTTTAGGTAGACATGGTATCTTACCTCCCAACTCTCTAACATTGTCTCTCCTCATTGTTTTACTTCTCACCATCTCTTTAGAACTCTTAATTTCTTTTCTGGTCATGCAGTCACCTATAAATGAATTTTCTTGATCTCTATATTCCTTAACACTCCCTCCATCTGTTTCTTGTGTTTATAGGCTATGTGTACTGTATAAACTGTAAAACGTAAGCTTCTTGGGGGCAGGAACTGTTTTGGTTTTGTCTTTTTATTTCCACTTCCAAGAATAGAATCTTGCACACAGTAGGCACTTAATAAATGTTTGTTGAATTTGCTTGAATTCTTCTAGTATATTGTAATATCTGCAAGGCTAAAAAAGGTGTCTTACATGTAAAATACTCTATTTTAGATTATTTCTGATTCTATCCTGCCATTTGATACTGGGCATGCAGAGATGAAATAAGATGAAATTCTTGCCTTTAAGGTATTTATAGCCTAATAAATAAGAGAAAACATAGACACACGGTCAGACTATGATCCAATCAAAGGAAGTTACACATGGTTATAAGAAATTTAATGAAAAAGTGATCATGTTAAGCTGTGGGAATCAAGGAAGGTTTAATGGAAGGGGTAGTCTTTGATTATGTCTCTGTCTCTCTAGTTCTCCCTTTGTCTCTGTTTGTCTCTGTCACTCTCTGTCTCTCTGTGTGTATATCTCACATATATCACAAAGACAAAAACAAAGTTGGTTCTGGAGTTTTAGTAATATCTCATGGTACCAATATCCATCTTCAAGATCTCCTTCATGAATCATACAGGGGCAGATTATTTGTTCATGAATTCTATGCTTGCATACATCGGCCAGACTGAATTTGGCCTCAACAAATTTATTTTTCCACTCATTCCACCTACAGAAAAGTTTCAAACTTCACATGAATTATAAGCAAATAAAGCAATTTCTGTATGTATAACATGACCCATGTTGATGCCCCTCAGAAAGATTGTGTTTTCTTTGTATAGCACTTCATAGCCATGAGAAATATGTTTGGATTTTCCACTTGAGAGAAGAGAGAACCTGTGTTTTATAATGAAAAGTGACCAGAATGGGAATGTAGGAAATTAGGAGTCTCCTAGTTTCATCTTTGTGAGAAGTTGGCTGTTTTACCTTCAGTAAATCATGTATTCTCCCTCTGCCTCAGTTTCCTTTTATGTAATATGAAGGGAGTGATACAGAGGACTTGGGTTTAAATTCCAGCTTTGGCAAGACTAGCTATGGAAATTTGGGCCAGTTGTCTTGTAACCAATCTGGATTTCCTTTTCTTCATATGTAGAAAGAGAAGGATAGCATTAAATGATCTTTAAAGTCTTTTCTAGCAGAAAATCTATGGTGGTAGCAGGCTGAGACACTACTTGAGCACAGTGCCCATTGTTAATGCTTACTAATGCTCATTTTCTTCCTTCAAAAACCAGGGGGACTTAAGTTTGAATCTGAGCTCAGCTATGCAACCTCTCTGCCTAGAAGTTTCCTTGTATATGTAATAAACAATAACAATAAAAATATATAACATAGATCAAACCTCATCTCTGTCAGTTACTACTTAAGGTCACAGTGACCTTGGAAAAATTACTTATGTTTCCTGATCCTCTGCTTCCTTATCTGTAAAGGGAGAATGTTGGACTTCTCATGTTCCTTTCAGCTCTGAATCTATGATTTTATCATCCTATTACACTACTGAGTGTTCTCTAAGATTGCTAGTGGATTTGGAAGGAGCAGTGGCTTTGGAATCAGAGAACCACAATTTCACTCTCAGCTCTGCTTTATACCAATTATGTGACCTTAAGCAAGTTGCATAGCTCTTCTGGACCCATTTACTCATCTGGAATAGGGAGGTAGTTAGGTGAAATAAATTCTAAGATCTCTTCCAATTTTAAATCTGACAATTCTCCCAATTCTATTTTTTTATGACTTTATGGGTGTCAAGTACAGAGTAGATGTTTCCTAAGATGACATGTCAGGCCCCCAAAAGGACCATGACCTTGTTCTACAGGGTCAACATTGACAGTTTTGGAGGTTCCTGGAGTGAAGGAGGATTAATTCCAATGGAAGGCCACACTATTTCACTTATCCCTCTCCACCCCAACCCTATAAATGTTCTTCAACACATTTATAGCAATTATCATAGCAGAATTACAGCAATAAAACACTTGTGACAGTAAGCAGCTATAGCCTGAAAGAAATAGAAAACTAGTATACCAGGTCATGCTTTCAATTTTTATTAACTTTCTTATTGGGCTGCCTAATTGTCAAGATAGTTAAGTACTACAAATGACACTTCACTTAATCGAAAGGTCATTTTTCTGGCAACTTCAGCTTTCTACAACATAGCCAAGAACTTCAAATAGCAAGGGGAAAAAAAACCTTTGGAAAAAAAAAAAAATAACTAACACTAATTCATTTTATTCCTAGGAAAATCTTTCAGGTTCTTATTTAGATCTCATGTACTCTTTACATAGAATTCATATGAAGCTTGATTGTCTGATTTTCTAGAGCACAACATATGGGGGGGTAGGCAATTCTAGAAAGTGAGAGGCATAAACACCTATTCAGTCAGCTAATTGGTGGAATGCATGCACATAATACAGTGCTTAGCACATAGAGTAAGTGCTGAATATATACTGGTGAATTATTGATATCTTTGTTTTCCCATTTAGTCAATGTTCACTTTCACTCTAGAAATTATTCTTTAGCCATTGGTTTTGTCCATATACATTTAGTTGATTATATGATCTCTCCCACAAGCATGGCCCCTCTTTTTTCATTGTATTTTCCATAATCTCTTCTGTTCCAGGGTCCCCACAAAAATGTATCAGTTAGAGTTTGTTTCCAATATCACCATCTGGAGAAATATTCCAAGGGGACTCCAGGAGAGAGTCCAAACACCAGAGTGCCAAACTTAATGCAGAACTCTGCTACTAACATACATTTAGATATCAGTAAATTGTTCTCTATCTTATTTTCCCATGCTATATAAAGAGATTCACACTTGACAACTTTATATCATAATAAAATTAATAAGGGAATATTAGAGAATCTCTATTTTATTTGCTAAAATTTTGGTGACTTATTTAACAAACCCTAAGGGGAACAATTTCCTTCAGCTTACAAACTGTCAGATCTTTTTAACCCAATGAAAGAAACATACTAATCATGTTACATTGGGCAAGTTATTTAACCTTTCTGAACCTCAGTTTACTTATCTGTAAAATGCAGGGTTTGAAATTAGTCACCTACAAGTTACTTTCCATTTGTAAAGCTATGGTTCTATGATCTTTTAAAAAGTCACAAAAGGCTCAATTCCATTTTTATCCTAATCTTAGAGTTGAATTAGAATCAAACACAATTTTCTGACAAGGTCTAAGCCATTATTTTCCTCATACAAACTATTAACTGCTCGAGTGAGGAGAGCTCCTTTGGGTGTATTTTTTCCTTAGCATTTCCCCCTTCATATATATAGAAAATACTTCCAAAATTTTTTTGATAGAATTAATAAATACCTTCTCCCAGGGTTGAATTTAAGATGAAATTCCCGAGCTTTGAAAAACCCATCTCTCGGTAGAATATGACATATAGTTTTTTTTTAAGATGTTGGCAATGTGGGAATGTGTTTTGTTTGACCATGTATTCATTCAACAAGTTTTATTTAGCTTTGTTTTTTCAAAAGTGGTGATAAAAGTAGGGAAGAAAGAGAAAGGAAGGAAGAGAGTAAAGGGAAGAAGAAAAAGGGAAGAAAGGAAAAAGGAAAGAAAAAGACAGGGAAAGAAGCAAAGAAAAAACTTCACTGAGTAATCTTTTAAAAGATAAAGAAGAGGAATAAGGTTAGAAAGATGGTCTGACAAGCAGGAAAATTCTGAAAGCTACATGTTAATCTTATAGCCAAATCCCAATTAGTGCCCATAATGAATCCCATAAAGTGATAATATCAGTTTGAATTCATTATGAATGGGCTTTAACCATTTACAATTTATTATTTTTTTTATTTTCCCCAGTTACATGCAAAAAATTTGTTTTACATGTACATTCCTTTTTTATATTTCCAAATGGATCCTATTGGGAGAGAAAAAGCAGAACAAAAGTGAAAAAAAATTAGAAAAAAGGTGAAAATAGTATGTGTTGATCTATATTTAGTCTCCATAGGTCTTTTTCTGGATGCAGATGGTGTTTTCCATCCAAAGTTTATTGGGATTGCCTTGGATCATTGAACAGTTAAGAAGAACCAAGTCTATCAGAGTTGATAATCACACAATCCTGCTGTTGCTGTGTACAATGTTTTCCTGGGCCTGCTTGTTTTATTCAGCATCAGTTCATATAAATCTTTCCAGGCCTTTCTAAAATCATCCTCTTCAACATTTTTATAGAGCAATAATATTCCATTACTTTCATATGCCATAACTTATTCAACCATTCCCCAATTGATGGGCATCCACTCGTTTCCCAATTCTTTGCTATCACAAAAAGAGCTGCTACAAATATATTTGTACAGATAGGTCCTTTTCCCTCTTTTGTAATTTCTTTGGAATATAGACTCAGTAGTGGCACATTTATAATCTTTTACATAGGTATAAATTAAAATACTCTTCCTGGATCATTACCTTGTCATCACAGGGGATTGGAATGCTAAAGTATGCTGTCAAAAATAATTGGAATGAGCAAATTTGACCATGAAATATAAAATGAAGTAGAGCAGAGAGTAAAAGAGCTTTGTCAATGTGACTTGCTGGTTATAGCAAACATTCTTTTTCAACAACTGAAAAGATGATTTTACACATGGATATCACCAATGGATCAATGTTGAAATCAGATTAAGGGGCTTGAATAGCTCAATGAAAGTATAAACTATGCCATGTAGGTTATCTCAGATGGATCTGTCATAGTAGAAAGCTCTAATAAAGAATGATCCACTGGAGAAGGAAATGCAAACTACTCCATTATCTTTGCCAAGAAAATCTCATGAACACTTATCAAAATAATGATAGATATGACACTGGAAGATGAACTCCTCAAATTGGAAGATGTCCAACATGCTATTGGAGAAGAGCAGAGGGCAACTACAAGGAGCCTCAGTACTAATGAAGTGTCCAGGGCAAAACTAAAACGAAGATCAGATGCTCATGTGTCTAGTGACAAAAGGAAGATACAAAAATGTAAAATTCAATATTACAAAGGAATCTGGAAGCTAAAATCTATGGACTAAGGTACAGTGGATGTGGGCAAACAAGAAGTAGAAAGATTAAACATCGATATCTTGGGTATCAGTGAATTTAAAGGGATAGCAATGGGGTGAATTTACTTTTGGTGATTACTATATATTCTACTGTAGGCAAGAGGAGTAGTCTCATAGTCAATAAAAAGGTGAGAAAATTAGTACAGGAGTATAATCTCAAAACCAACAGAAAGACATCTGTTCAAATCCGAGACAACATCCTTGTAATGCAAGTATATATTTCAACCACTAATACTGAAGAAACAGAAGTTGATCAGTTCTATGAAGCTTTACAACATCTTCTAGAAATAACACCAAAAAGAAATTACAGTAATCATAGGGAGTTAGAATGCTAAAGGAAATAATCAAAATAATAATTTTGGAATAATAATGGAATAATAAGCAAGTTTGACCATGAAGTACAAAATGAAGCAGGGCAAAGAGTAAAAAAGTTTTGTCAAGGTAACTTGCTGGTTACAGCAAACACTTTTTCAACAACCCAAAAATTGATGTTATACATGAATATCACCAATGGATCAATATTGAAATCAGATTAATTATATATTTTGCAGACAAGAATGGAGAAGTTCTATACAGTTGGTCAAAACAAGACCTGGAGCTGACTGTGACTCCGATCATGAGCTTCTTATTGCAAAATTCAGACAAATTTAAGAAAGTAGGGAAAACCATCAGACCATATTGGTATATCCTAAACATTATCCCTTATGAAAATGAAGTGGATGTGATGAATAGACTTAAGGGATTAGATCTAATAGAATGCCTGAGGAATTATGGGTAGGAGTAATATATATGTGCGTGTGTGTGTGTGTGTGTGTGTGTGAGCAACAAAAACATTCCAAAGAAAAAGAGCAAGAAAACAAAATGGCTGTCTGATGAGGCTTTATAAATGGTTGTGAAAAGAAGGAAAACAAAAAGTAATGGAGAAAGGGAAGGCTATACTCATAGGTTTCTGAATTCTGACTGTAGAATTAAAAAAAATAGTAAGGGGAGATAAGAAGGTTTTCTTAAATGAGTAGTGCAAAGAAATAGAAAAAAATAGAATGGGAAAGGCTCTCTTAAAGAAAATTAGAGATATCAAGGAATTGTTTATGTTAAAATGGGCAGTATAAAAGAAAAAAATGGTAGGAACTTAACAGAAATAGAAGAGACTTTTAAAAACCTTAACATCACCAATAACCATGATGATGCAGTCACTGATCTAGAGCCAGACATTCTAGAAAATGAAGTCAAATAGGCCTTAGGAAACATAGCTAACCGTAGTGAAGGTAAGGGAATCCCAGCTAAGTTACTTAAAATCCTAAAAGATGATGCCATTAAAGTCCTATACTGCATATGCTAGCAAATTTGGAGAATTTAGCAGTGGTCACTGGAATAGAAAAGATCGATTTATGTCCCAATCCTACAAAGAGCAATGCCAAAGGATGTTCAAATTGCTGAACAATTGCATTCATTTCACATGCTGGCAAGGTTATACTTAAGATTCTGCAAACTATACTTTTTTAATGATGTGGAAAAGGATGGAGAGTAGAATATAATTTAGTACTCAAAGTTGTAAAAAAAAAAAACCCAAAGATTAAAAGTTGTTTTTACATGTAATTGAAAAACAATATTTTAAAAAATGAGATTGTGTAAATTAGATTTCAGCAATACATGAAACAAGAATTACAAGAAAAGGAAAATGGTTTTTGAAAAGGCAGAGAAACTGGAGACTAAATCACCAAAGTTCACTGGAATATGGAGAAAAGAAGGGAATTGCAGGGGGAAAAAAACACGCATCTACTTCTACTTCATTGCCTACACTAATGACTTTGTGTGACTCCCAGCAAAATGTGACAAGTCTGCAAAGATATGGAAGTCAGATCATCATACTTTTCTTTTGAGGAACCTATATGTGATTTAGAGACAGGAAACTGATTGGTGTAAGATTGGGAAAGGAGTAGAAAAGGTTGTATATTGTCGCATTATTTATTTAACATATACAGAGTACATCATGTAAGATGTCAGGCTTGATGACTCAAAAGCCAGAATTAAGGTTAATGGGAGAAGTATCAATAATTTCAGATATGTAGATTATACCACTCTGATGGAAAAAAAGTGAAGAGGAATTAAGAAGTCTTTTGATGAGAGTGAAAAAGAGAATGCAAAAGCTGACTTGAAGCTTAACATTAAAAAGACTAATATCTTGGCAATTGGTGCCATCACTTCTTGTAAATTGAAGGAGAAGAAATTAAGTCTCAGATTTTAGATTCTAGTACTCAAAGATCACAGCAGATAGTGGCTGCAGTAATGAAGTTAAAAGATGTTTGCTCCTTGGAAGGGAAGCCCTGACAAATCTGGACAGCATTCTGAACAACAGACATCACTTTACTGACAAAGGTCTCTATAATTAAAGTTATGGTTTTTCCAGAAGAAATATATATATGAATCTATGATTCATTAGAATTGTAGTGCTGTAGAAGACTTTTGAAATTCTTGTACAACAAAGATATAAAATCAGTCAATATTTATTCAGATCATTCACTGGAAGCTCAAATATTGAAGCTGAATCTTAACTATTTTGTCCATAGAAAGAGAAAGTGGTTTTCATTGGAAAAGACCCTGATGTTGGAAAAGATTGAAGGCAAAAGGAAAAGGGGATGGCAGAGGATGAGATGAATAGATAGTATCATGGAAACAGTGAACTTGAACTTGGATAGACTCTGAATGATAAAGGAGGATAGAAGGACCCTGTGTGCTATGGTCAATGGAATCACAAAGAGTCAGACATGACTGAATGATGGAACAATAACAAATTTAAATAGTATGAATTTGACTACATGCAACCACTTCCAAGATTCATTTTTTTTCACTTACAGGGACTTAGCTATACTTGAAAAGTAAATTGTAAATAATAGAGATCTGCAGCTTCATACATAGTTTTTTTTTCTTTTCTATTTTTGATGTGAAAATGCCCAATTTAGTTAGTGTTTGTTAAGTTCAGAATAAAATAAAAAATTGACAACAAAAAGAAAAAAAAATCCTCCTCTCTTTCTTGGCTATATGTCTACAAGTCTGTATGCACTAGAGGGTTGATCTCTGGTACTGTCAATCTGCCACTTCTTGAGGGTTTCCTCTTCTCCTTCAGAACTGAGAAGTGCCCATAGCTGAAAGAAAAATGAAGGGCACGGAGAAAACAGCAAGCCAGAAACAAACCAAAGCATTTTGAAACCTCAGAGAAGATTCTTTTCAAGTTTGTGGTGGAGTCTTTGGGTCAGTTCTTTAGGGACCACCACAAAGGATGACCAGAAAGCTGAAATACTTGGCCTGCCTGTTTACTAAGTGGGTCTGGGCTTAGTGGGCAGACAGAGGGTTTTCTCTCTCTCAAACTATTCTGAATTAGGTGAAACATTCCTTTATCTTAACATCTCACCACTGGCCCCAGTTAGCTTGGTTGATTTTATATGGAACCTTTGGATCATAGAGCAACTGAGAATTTGAGGTTAGTTTTACTTTTCACTTCCTTTTTATTTCAAAGAGTTATGGATTGCTGAATTTCAGTATTGTCCTCTGTGGTCCTGAGGGCTGTCACTTGGTCCCAAGGAAATGTGGGATTTTCTGAAAAGGTCTTCTTTTTTTCCTGATTGATAGAGAGATGGTATGGATTTCCATACTTGAATCATCTGCTTTAAAGGACATTTTGGACATATTGTTCCTTCAGGAGTTTTCAAGATTCAGATCTAAGGCTTATTAAGACTGGTCCTGATGATAGACAGTTTTCCCTATTATTAATTGTTATTTGTGATTTAAGGAGATGATTGGCTATAGCAAAAGCCCAGGATCACTGGAAGGATAGGAAATGTTAACTTGTCTCCCTAATTCTAAATTAACTTAAGGTCAATACTATTGGAATCTCTTAAGCTCTGGCAATTAGGAGACTTCAGAGGCTGAATCATACTAAATAAAGTCACAACTGGGGGAAAACAAAAGGAAAATATTTAATGTGAACCTCCAAGTATATGGAGAGGAGGAGAAATGTTTTAGCTAATAATAACCATGATATCACAAGGTATAATAAGGACCCTCAAGCACAAGTTCAAAAAGGGGAAATTCTTAGACAGCATAAATATAACAATATAAGCAAATTACTTCTGTTTTCAATTCAGTAACTATTTATTAAGGACTAAATGAAAAGCATTGTGCTAAATCCTTGGGAACTGGAGAGAAAAAAGCAGAGATTGACCATAAGGCACTTTACGTGCACCTAGGAAAAAGACAAAGAGTGCCCAGAAAAGAAAAATACAATATAATTTAAGAGGGGGTGAGTGGACTAACAACTAGGAAGGTGAGGAAAACATATGAAGTAACACTGTATTGAACCTTGATTAAAGATTTCAGTGGGTAATGGAGGACAAATTGTATAAAGTCAACAGGATGGAAAAAAAAACAATGAAAAATTATTAACAATTAATTCTAAGGAAGATATGATGGTAGAGATCTGGCTTCATAATGAGGAATTTCTACTTTTGTCACATACTGAGTTGTGATCTTGAGCCAGTCCTTGGCATTTCAGTGTTTTAGGCAACTCTATAAGACTATACATTTTAGAGAAGGTGTCAATGTATATTACTAGAAAAACTTTCCTAATCCAGAAATTTATTGTACTAATTGGTAACTCTATCTCAGATAATTTTTTTTATTAAAGCTTTTTATTTGTATAACATATGTATGGGTAGTTCCCCAGCATTGATCTTTACAAAGTTTTCCATTACAAATTTTACCCCTAGTCCCATCCCCTCCCCTAGATGGCAGGAAGTCCACTACATGTTAATAATGTTGAAATACTTGACAAATTGTGCAAGAAAAATCCTATCTACAAGAAAAAAAAAGAAAATCAGAGAAAGGAAACACAATGCAAGCAAACCTCAATAGAGAGCATGAAAATGTTATGTTGTGGTCCATATTTCATATCCCTCTCTCTGGGTGTATATGGTTTTCTTCAGTGAACAATTGGAACTGGTTTGAGACAATTCTTTGTTGCAGAGAGCCATGTCCATCAGAATTGATCATCATGTAATATTGTTGTTGCTGTGTATGATGATCTCCTGGTTCTGCTCGTTTCACTCAGCATCAGTTCACGCAAGTCCCTCCAGGCCTCTCTGAAATCGTCCTGCTGGTTGTTTCTTACAGAGCAATAATATTCCATAACATTCATATACCATAATTTATTCAGCCACTCTCCAACTGATGGGCATCCCTTCAGTTTCCAGTTTCTAGCCACTACAAAAAGGGCTGCCACAAACATTCTTGCACAGGTGGGTCCCTTTCCCTCCTCTAAGATCTCTTTGGGATATAGGCCCAGTAGAAACACTGCTGGGTCAAAGGGTATGCACACTTTGACAACTTTTTGAGCATAGCTCCAAATTGCTCTCCAGAATGGTTGGATCCGTTCACAGTTCCACCAACAATGTATGTGTCCCAGTTTTCCCATATCTCCTCCAACATTCATCGTTATCTTTTCCTGTCATTTTAGCCAATCTGACAGGTGATTTGGAGCAACTTTTCATATGACTAGAGATGGTTTTAATTTCATCATCTGAAAATTGTCTGTTCATATCCCTTGACCATTTATATCTCAAATAATTTTAAAGAAATGAGCTGCACAAGGGCAGCTAAGTGGTACAGTGGATAGAACACCAGCCCTGAAGTCAGGAGTACCTGAGTTCAAATGTGGTCTCAGACATTTAACACTTACTAGCAGTGTGACCCTGGGCAAATTACTTAATCCCAATTGTGTCAGGAAAAAAATAAAAAATTAAGAAATGAGCTGCATAGCTACTTCTAAGAGGATGGGTAATGAAAAAAAATTAGGCATGCTAGACCCAATGGGGCAAGCCCATAGATACCTCAGAAGACTGAAGCAGTTAAAGAGAATTTTTAGCCATCAAGTAAAAGAAGAGATGCCTGACAGAGAAATCCTTGAATTCCCAGACTTTCAGAATATTTATAGTTAACATTTGTGTAGTAAGTCTAAGGTTTATAAAACTCATTATATGTTTCAACCTTGGGATGTTATTACTATTCCCATTTTCATAGCTGAGGAAACTGAATCCAAGAGAAGTTAAATGATTTTACTTTTACATTAAACTTTTAGAATCTAGCTTACTTCTTTGTATTGGGGTTAAGTAGGACTTTAGTAGACTTCTGGACTCTGGTACTGATGAAGGTTATAGATGTGCTATGTAGGGGACACCATAAGCTTGATGGAGGAATCTGAATTTTTAATCTTCTGCACTAAAATTGCATGATATAATCACAATAGGATATCCACTATATATATACGAGTGTAAAGAGCCTGGATTTAGAGCCAGAGCTTAAATCTTGGTT
>JAJPUD010004056.1:0-56786 GCA_023553655.1 Myrmecobius fasciatus
AATTTACATTTTCCTTATTAATGATTTGGAATCTTCACTTTTCTCATCTATATAATAGGATAATAATTGCTGTAGTGCCTGGATAACTGGTATGTTGTGAAGCTCAAATGTCTAAAGTATAGGAAATATTGCTAAGTTTGAATTACTGTATCTTAATCAATTAACACTATCCTACTCAAGATATTAGGTCATTCCTTCCTTACTTCTTTTGGAAAAATCTAATTGCTCTTCTTGCCCTTCCCATTTTCCTTTACTTCTGCAAATGTCAGAATAATTGCATCAAGATTATCATTTCAAACTTTGTTTAATTGTTCTCCATTGCCTAAGGATAAAGAATAAATATCTGAGCCTGCTATTTAATGGCGCTCTGGACTTGGCACCAGTTATTTTTCCAGATTTATCTCCCATAATATTTTGCTAAATAAACTGTCCATTTCAGCCAAACTGGTTTACTCATTTTTTTCCCTGAACATGTCTTGAAAATTCCAACTTTTTTTTCCTTTGCTCATGCTGTTTCTTACTCTCTCAAAAGGACTATTTTTCCTCCTCCCTTATCAACATCCCATTCAGCTTCTTGGTGCCATCTTAAGTCCTGGGTTCTCAATAAAACCTTCCCTAAATACTCAAGTTACAAAATTCTCTCTTCTCTGAATTTCTATAGAACTTGTGGCTTGCATTGCTGATTGAAAACTTTTAAATTTCTACTTTACAATGCAATAGTATTTTTTTGTTTAATGGATATAATGATTAAGGTATAATACCTTCCAAACTTCATTGGAATTTTCCAGAAAGAAAGATTCATTTTTTTATCTACTATAATCTCTGGTAGAAAGCATAATCATTGTAGACATTCCATAAGCTATCACTGAGTAATTGGTCAATATATGTTTAGACAGGGATTCTCTAGAAATGTTAATCAGATAAGAATAGTAAATCTCCTAGGAAGAATTATCATAATGGTTTAGAGGCAAAATTATAACTATGCTACAAAGGCAGCCCAATTACTCCCTGGTCTTATAGACATTTACTTTAGTTTGATTTTGTGGATATTTACTTTCATTTAGAACTTGAAAGTGAGACTCACAGAAAACAATCAACTAACTATAAGCTACATAAATGAGCATCAGATTTAGCATACAAACTCAGGGAATTCTTTAACTCTAGAGTTTTTGAGCAATACAAAAAAAACCCAGAACCAGCAACTTATTAGATTTGTGATATTGGAAAAAATACATTTAACTGTCCTAAGACTTAGTTTCCTTATATGTAAGCTGTGAGTGTGGGAAAAGATTGTTTTATATGACTTCTAATGTTCCTTCCAGTTTAAGAACTGTGATTTTGGAATTCTATGGATCTATGTGCATAATATGGCTATTGTACAATGCTGAGAGGGAGCTCAGGGTATAAGAAATATAGTTTAGAAAGAAATGGCTAGACTTCATGTTAATTGAATCTGAGGCACAAAGTAGAGAATATTTTGCCTGATGAAAGATTTCTCTCATTTCTATTATGTATTACTGAGTGAAATTAAAAAGTATGAAGTACAGTCTTATCAAATAATCTTTCAACATATGTGCTATGAACTACACAATCTTTTGTAGGAAATATGAAAAAAATTAGGCAGTTCTGGTGATGTGTTCAGCAAGTATATGGAAGCTGAGTTTACTTCTAAAGACCATTTATTTAATTACAAAAGCAGCCATTTTAGTCTTTAGACTTTAGTCTTGCAATAATCTTTAGAATATAATGTCAGAATAGCAACTTAGTCTCAGACTGTTTCTGTCTGAATGCTATGAAAAAGATGAAATGATTAAGAAAATAATTATGGTATTAATTCACATTTTTGTATTCTGTAAGAATTCTTCCATTACAAAAGTTTTATAACATAGCTAGTGTCAATATTATTATGACAATAAAAAAACCAAACAAACAAAGAAATGGAAGCTCAGTGTTATTTGCCAAAGGTGACATAAGTATGAAATGACAGAACCAGTACTTTTCACTCAGTTTTTTTTTTCCAACCTGATCTTTATAATTGCATTACCAATACATGGAATTTCTCCAAGGAAAGTGATTTACAGAATTTAAAGTTTTATATTGATGTACTGTTATTATCTTCAGAAGGAAACAAAGTCAGAAAACGAATGTAGAAACTCTAACAGCACAGGCTATTGCATTGAGAAACTCTCCATGGTCCTAATATAATGCATGTAATATTTGATTAAAAAGAGGTAGTGACAGTGGTTTGTGAATTCAATCTCTGGTTTATTATCATACTATGATCATTTTACGCACTATAAAAAATCCTCATCGAAAGAAAAAGGCTGAAGAAAATAGATAATAGATAATATCTGTCTTCAAGTATTTGAAGGACTATTATGGGAAGAGATATTGGATTTGTTTTGCTTGACCCTGTAAAGAAGAACAGCAGGGATAGAATATGGGGTAGCAGCAAACATTTTATTTTGCTTGATATAAAGAAAAACAATCTTGACAATAAGTATAACTGCTCAAAAGCATAAGGGGAAAATTTTGAAATTATGAGTTTCCCAGTACTGAAGGACTCAATGGGAGATTGGGTAACAATTCTCAGGGATATTGTACAGACAATTCAATTCAGATATAGGATATTAAATGACTTTTTAGATATTATCTAAATGATATTCTGAGATTATTTGATTACATAATCCTATATACAAACATACCATTATATTATACTACCTCATATAAGTAAAGATTAAAGTAATTATTATGTATTTTTAGAGATTTAGTTTCCTTTTTCTCAATTTTATTTTTTGATATGTAGTAGTGTGCAACCAGGATATCTATTTGGTGTGTGGCTTGTTTTGTGTTATAGTTAGGGATTTGGTTTTGGGCTTAGATGTACTTAAATTTTTTCCTTAACTGTTCAGCTATAGATTCATTTCAATCATACAGGAAATTAATGTTTTTAAAATGTTGGGAATTGTAGTGAAAAATTACTATTCCTTTAATTATGCACAAAATTTTATTCTGATAAAATGAGGAATACTTATTCTCTTGCAGACTAATTTTAAACCTGGATATTATGATCATTTGATGGTAGCATAAAATGATAATAGTAATGAAAATAATATACTTTTAGGATCCAAAATTAATTGATGGAGGCATGCTTCTCACAGGTTAAACCCCTTCCTACCTTAATAGATATCTTTATGCAATATTGAACTCAGGAAACTCATCTCCTGACTGTCAAAACTCTTTTGTTGAACTTCTGTTTTGGTGAGCTTGTCCTAAATGATAAACAAAAAAGTCAATGTTGGCCCCTGTGGAAAACCTTTTCAACTTGGTAGCATTTGTACTTGACAGATCTTGTACTTCATTGGCATATTCTTTAAGACAAGGTTAGCTCAAATCTGTGGTGAAAATTTTAATAAGACATTGATAGAACATGAATATCTTAATTTGTAGTTATCTAATAAATATGAGAGCTTTCTACATAGCAATACATTGCTAAGCTGTCTATCATGCTTTATGCTTTTAAAATTGCTCTCCTGTCACAAGTGATGGAGACATGAATAGCCATGTCTCTTCCAACTGAGCAAAATATAGTGTGATACAAATTAAATACTTGCATAGGTACCAGAGAATTTCAATAAATTGTAGTCTAGATGAACAGTGGGATCTCTACGTTAACATAAACCTAAAAGAATATCTAGGACAATCCATATCTGAGCAGAAATTCTGTGTACATCATTTTCCAGTGGTAATCCAGTCTGAGTGAAGTCTCTAGTTATAGGGAGCTCAGTACCTTTTAAATGGGTCATTAAACTTTCTGGTACATTTAAATGTTTTTTTCCCATTAAGTTAGCCTAAATCTGCATTTCAGCAATTTCCCTATTGTACTCCTAGTCCTATCCTTTATCAAAGAAAACCAAATTTTATTCTACCACATGACAATACTTCAATTGCTTTAAAATGGTAATTGTGTATCCATGTCTTTTCTTCTTTAGACTAAATATCCCCAGTCACTTCTATTTATATGTCGTAATTTCCAATTTCCTCAGTTTCTTGGTTGTGCTTCCCAAGATATGGGAATACTTTTTATACTAATTGTGGTGCTGAAATACTGCATATACTATTACTTGTGTGTTCCAGCAAGGTTCTAATACAATGGAATCATATGCTCTATTATTCTCAACAGTTTTATTTAAGCCCCAAATCACATTTTTTTGTCTTTCATATAATAATTAACTCATATTAAACTTGCATTTTAATAAACACATACATATTTTTATGTGAATCATGATATTTTCCTCAATCAGTATTTTTGTTTAAATTTCTGAAATTATGTGTTAGACTTTGTACCTACTAAATTTCATGTCATTGTATTTAGTTCACCATTCTAGTTTGTGGATATTTGGATGTCAGTTTTGTTATGTGCTCCAGCTTCATTTCATCTGCACATTTAATAAGTTGATTATGACATGTATGTATTCACACAGGTTATGGATAAATGCATCCAACAGAACAGGGCAATGGAGATAGCCCTCTGACTTCTCACTTCATATCTCTGCCCAGATTGATAAAAAAACACATTTCCATACTTTGACTCTGATCTGCCAATAGCATTAAATATATAATTGGCATAATATGATCAAGCCCAAATCCCTTCACTATCATTTGAAACTTGGTTAAATATCTTCCTGCTATATAATTGTAACATATTTATGGCATTTTCCTGATCTACTTTTGTATAAAAATATTTAATTTCTGTGAGTTTGTTATATTTTGCATATGGAGAGTCCCTTTCTTGTTGTCCTGTGTGACTCTTAACCCTTCAATAAAACAGGGATTTTACACTTTTTTGACATAGGTACCTTTAATGATATGGGAAATCTATGGATCCTTCTCAGAATAGTATTTGTAAATATATAAAACAAAATATATAGAATTATAAATTAAATCAGTTATATGGAAATAGTTATTTCTATTTTCCCTCCCTCTATCCGTCCTTCCATCCATTTCTCTGTCAGTCTGTCTGTCTCTTTCACTCTTTCTCTCATACCAAGTTCATATAATCCAGGTTAAGAACCTCTTCCATAAGCTATCTAACATGTTAGAGATCTTTCTCTCTAACAGTATGATACTTGGTCTCCCCATATGTTGTTCCTAACTTTCACTATATAAGAAGCTAATATCTATTACTGGAGGAAATATTTTATGTCACTTATTCCATACCAGTTATTATTGACATGTTAGAGCCTACTTTTACCAACCATTCATTTCTATATTGCTATTTGAATGACCTAAAATTTTAATACTTGAAAATGTTGCTGTTCTGTGAATCATAATGAGATATCATTGGGAGAATATTGATGTAAGAAAATTTTGTGTCTCATAGAAGACTGGAATTGTTCAAAGTTGCTGTGCAACTTTGAAATCACAATTTTCAGTTTATTCTACCTGCATTGTTTCTTCAAAATTTATGCACTGATGAACAGCTTCAATGGTTACCTAAGTGCACAATTAGAACTTTTTTCCTGTTACTAAGTTTATCTCTTTTAGATTTTTACAGAATACTTGAAATATTCTTGATCATAATACTATTATCACAATGTCATCAGGAGACATGGGCATCTGTGGAGGCTCACCTTTCATATTTGGATTCTGCAATAAGACATGCTTAATGACAATAGTAAATACCTTTGATGAATACATAACTCCCTGTCTCTGTCTTGTTTGATATTGATCACAAGAACACTGAACAAAGTTATCTTTGCAGTTACATCTAGGTAGGAATTTTGGATGATCTCAACATATTGATGGAATGCATAGTGTTGGAGTGACTTTAAGGCAACATTATGCTCTATTAAATCAATATTTTCATGTGGGAAGTCATAAGAACTTTGTGTTCCACCACCACAACGTATAGTAAATCTCATCCTTTGATTTGTCCTTTCCTGACATCTGGCAACTAAGTATTGCTAAAAACAGTTAAACAAGTTATTTCGAACTACTATAAATCTGTGCTGCAAACTTTATCTTAATACTGTTGTTTTAGTTTTTCTATTTCACACATCAATTCTCTATGCTTTTATAAATATTAAATGTTCTATTTTTTTCTTTTTCTTCAACCCTTGAAAAGCCTTTTTGCTTTCAGTCCACAAGATAACTTCAGTGCTTCAGTAAAAACATTGTGGTGATTAGATTTCTTTCATGTCTTTTTCTCAAAATATCACCCATTATCTATTACTTCCTGTTTCATAGGAAGTGATGCCCTTACCATTGTCTAGGGTGAATCCCTTTAATAATGCTTTTGATTCTGCCTCCTGTAGGACTTTATTCCTGGAATTACCCCTTCCTTTCTGTGTCTCAAGTCTCTTTATTTCAATTATCCCCTTCCAAACTTCCTACAAAGATATTCATCATTGTTACTAATCTTCATAAAGGCTATCTTTGAATCTTCTACTTGACCTAGTTACTGTGCTGTTTTTCCCCTTCTCCCTGAACCAAAATACTTTTTTTTTAGAATAGCTTATATATATCCCTCTAGAACCTCATTTTCTTTCTTTCTTTCTTTTCTTCTTTTTTTGAGGCAGTTTGGGGTAAGTGACTTGATTAGGTCACACAGCTAGGAAGTATTGAGTTTTTGAGTCTGGATTTGAACTCAGATCCTCCTGACTTTTTAGTTTTTTTTTTTTAAATTAAAACTTTTTATTTGCAAAACATACGTATAGTAATTCTTCAACATTGGCCCTTACAAAGCTTTCTGTTACAAATTCTCCCCCAGCCCCCACCCCTCCCCTTAGATGGCAGGAAATCCACTACATGTTAATTATGTTAAAATACTTGACAAATAGAATATATGTATACATATTTCCACACTTATTGTTGTGCAAGAAAAATCATATTTACAAAAAAAATCTGAGAAAGGAAACACAATGCAAGCAAACATCAATAGAGAGCATGGAAATGTTATGTTGTGGTCCACATTTCATATCCCTCTCTCTGGGTGTATATGGCTTTCTTCACTGAACAATTGGAACTGGTTTGAAACATTTCATTGTTGAAGAGAGCTATATGAATTTTTAATCTTTTAAAAATTACTAAAGCTTTGTATTTACAAAGCATATATATGGGTAATTCTTTAACATTGACCCTTGCAAAACTTTCTGTTCCAAATTTTCCCCTCCTTCTCCCCCTCCCCTAGCTAGCTGGTAGTCCAATACATGTCAAATATGTTAAAATATATATTAAATACAATATATCTATACATATTTATACAGTTGCTGAACAAGAAAAATCTGATCAAGAAGAAAAAAAAAACCTGAGAAAGAAAACAAAGTGCAAGCAAACATCAACAAAAAGAGTGAAAATGCTATTTTGTGGTCCACACTCAGTTCCCATAACCTTCTCTCTGGGTGTAGATAGCTTTCTTCATCACTGAACAATTGGAACTGGTTTGAATCATCTCATTGTTGAAGAGAGCTATGTCCATCAGAACTGATCATCATATAGTCTTGTTGTTGCCGTGTATAATGATCTCTTGGTTCTGCTCACTTCACTTAGCATCAATTCATTTACATTTCTCCAGGCCTCTCTGAAATCATCTTGTTGGTCATTGCTTACAGAAAAATACTATTCCATAACATTCATATACCATAATTTATTCATCCATTCTCCAATTGATGGGCATCCATTCAGTTTCCAGTTTCTTGCCATTATAAAAAGAGCTGCCACAGACATTTTTACACATATGGATACCTTTCCATCGTTTAAGATCTCTTTGGTATATAAGCCCAGTATAAACACAGCTGGATCAAAGGGTATGCACAGTTTGATAACTTTTTGAGCATAGTTCCAAATTGCTCTCCAGAATGGTTGGATCTGTTCACAGTTCCACCAACAATGTATCAGTGTCCCAGTTTTCCCACATGCCCTCCAACATTTATTCTTGTCTTTTCCTGTAATCTTAGCAAATTTGAGAGGTGTGTAATGGTTTCTCATAGTTGTTTTAATTTGCATTTATCTGATCAATAGTGATTTGGAGCACTTTTTCTTTGTTGGAAATAGTTTCAATTTCTTTATCTGAAAATTGTCTGTTCATATCCTTTTGTCATTTATCAGTTTAAGAATGACTAGAATTCTTGAAAATTTGAGTTAATTCTCTATATATTTTAGAGATGAGATCTTTATCAGAAGCTTTGAATGTAAAAATGTTTTCCCAGTTAATTGCTTCCCATCTAATCTTGTCTGCATTAGTTTTGTTTCTTCAAAAACTTTTTAATTTGATAAAATCAAATTTGTCAATAATGACCTCTAGTTCTTCTTTGGTCACAAATTCCTTCCTCTTCCACAGATATGAGAGGTAAACTATCCTATATTCTTCTAATTTGTTTATAATACCATTCTTTATGTCTAGATCAAGAATCCATTTCTACCTTAACTTAGGATACGATGTTAGGTGTGGGTCAATGCCTAGTTTCTGTCTTACTAGTTTCAAGTTTTCCCAGCAGTTTTTGTCAAATAGTGAGTTCTTATCCCAAAAGCTAGGGTCTTAGGGTTTGTCAAACATTAGATTACTATAGTCATTGACTATTTTGTCCTGAGAACCAAATCTCTTCCACTGATCAACTATGCTGTTTCTTAGCCAGTATCAAATGATTTTGATGACCACTGCTTTATAAAATAGTTTTAGAACTGGTACAGCTAGGACACCTTTATTTGCTTTTTTTCTCCATTAATTCCCTTGAAATTCTTGACCTTTTATTCTTCCAGATGAATTTTGTTGTTATTTTTTCTAGCTCAGTAAAATGATTTCTTGGGAGTTTGATTGGAATAACATTAAATAAATAGATTAGTTTATTATATATAAGTCTTTATTATATTCACTTAACCTATCCAAGAGCAGTTGATATTTTTCCAATTATTGGATCTGACTTTATTTGTGTGGAAAGGGTTTTGTAGTTTTGCTTATACAGATCCTGACTTTCCTTTGATAAATAGATTGTCAAATATTTTATACCTTCAACGATTATTTTAAATGGAATTTCTTTTTGTATCTCTTGCTGTTGGATGTTGTTAGTGATGTATAAAAATGCTGATGATTTATGTAGATTTTTTTGGTATCCTGCAACTTTGCTAAAATTGTGGATTGTTTCTAATAGTTTTTTAGTTGATTCTCTAGGGCTCTCTAGGTATACCATCATATCATCTGCAAAGAGTGATAATTTGGTTTTTTCATTACCTACTCTGATTCCTTTAATCTCTTTTTCTTCTATTATTGCCAAAGCTAGTATTTCTAATACAATATTGAATAGTAATGGTGATAGTGCACAACTTTGTTGCACCTCTGATCTTATTGGGAATGGTTTTAGTTTATCACCATTACATATGACGCTATCTGATAGTTTTAAATAAATGCTACTTAAAAAAATGCTATTATAAGGAAAAGTCCATTTATTTCTATATTCTCTAGTGTTTTTAATAGGAATGTATGCTTTTTCTTCATCTATTGAGATAATCATATGGTTTTTGTTAATATGGTTATTGATATAGTCAATTATGCTAGTAGTTTTCCTAATATTGAACCATCCCTGCATTCCTGATATAAATCCTACTTGATCAAGGTGTATTATCCTGGGGTTGATTTTCTGTAATCTTTTTGCTAATACTTTATTTAAGATTTTTGCATCAATATCCATTAGGGATAATGGTCTATAATTTTCTTTCTCTGTTTTCATCGTACTTGGTTTAGGTATCAGTACCATGTCTGTGTCATAAAAGGAATTTGGTAGGAGTCCTCCATTGCCTATTTTTTCAAATAGATTATATTGGAGTTGATTGTTCTTTAAATGTTTGGAAGAATTGACATGTAAATTTATCTGGTCCTGGGGATTTTTTCTTAGGTAATTGATTAATAGCTTGTTCTATTTCTTTTTCTAAAATTGAACTATTTAAGTAATTTATTTCCTCTTGTGTTAATCTGGGCAATCCTTATTTTTGTAGGTATTCCTCCATTTCACTTAGGTTATCAAATTTATTGGCATAAAGTTAGGCAAAATATTTTTTTTAATTATTGCTCTAATTTCCTCTTCATTGGTAGAATGTTCTCTCTTTTCATTTTTGAGACTAACAATTTGATTTTTCTCTTTCCTTTTTCTAATCAAATTAACTGAAGATATATCTATCTTGTTTTTTCATAAAACCAACTTTTAGATTTATTTATTAATTCAATATTTTCTTTCAATTTTATTAATCTCTCCTTTTATTTTTTAGGATTTCAAGCTTGGTATTTGATTAAGGGTTCTTTTTCTAGTTTTTTTTAGTTGTAAGCCCAAATCATTGATTTTCTCTTTCTCTATTTTATGCAAGTAAGCATCTAGAGATATAAAATTTCCCCTTACTTTGGCTGCATCCCACAAATTTTGGTATGTTGTCATATTGTTGTCATTCTCTTGGATGAAATCAGTAATTGTGTCTGTAATTTGCTGTTTCACCCATTCATTCTTTAGGATGAAATTATTTAGTTTCCATTTGCTTTTTGGTCTATTTTCTCCTGGCCTTATATTGCATGAGATTTTTATTGCATCATGATCTGAAAAAATGCACTTACTATTTTTGCCTTTCTCCAATTGACTTTGAGTTATGCTCTAACACATGGTCAATTTTTGTGTAAGTTCCAAGAACCTCTGAGAAATAAGTAAACTCCTTTTTGTCTCCATTTAATTTCCTCCAAAGATCTTTCATACCTATTTTTTTAAACATTTTGTTTACCTCTTTATCTTCTTTCTTATTTATTTTGTGGTTCAATTTATCTAGTTATGAGAGAGTAATCCCCCACTATTTGCAGTCTCCCACTATTGTAGTTTTGCAGTCTATTTCTTTTTGCATCTCTCTTAACTTTTCCTCTTGGAATTTCCTTGCTATACCACTTGGTGCATATATGTTTAGTATTGATATTGCTTAATTATTGCATTCATACCCTTTAGTAAGGTATAATTTTCTTCCTTGTCTCTTTTAATTAGATCTATCTTTGTTTCTACTTGATCTGAGATCAGGGTTGCTACCCCTGCTTTTTTTGTGTGTGTGTGTTCACCTGAAGCATAATAGATTCTGATCCAGTCCTTTACCTTCACACTGTATGTATCATTATGCTTTAAATGTGTTTCTTGTAAACAACATATTGTTGGATTCTGAGTTTTAATCTAGTCTGCTATCCACTTCTGCTTTATGGTAGAATTCATCCCATTCACATTCACAGGTAAATAACTAATTCTGTATCTCCTGCCATCTTATTTACCCTAATTTTTTTTCAAAGATAATGGAACCACATACTTGGATGCTAACATTATCCTAACAGTGTTTATAGAGGAGCTAGAAATCACACTAAGGGAAACAATGATAGAATCAGTAGCAGATTGAATCAAATATGCATACACATATGCATATATGTATACATATACACTTTCATATGCATATATTTGCTTCAATTAGATTGTTTAGACTTTTTTTTTCTCTTTAGTGCCATTTCTAGCTCCTTCATAGGCTTTTCAAGAACTGTCATGTTAGGGTCCAACTGTGGTGGGTCCAATATGTCTGCTTGTCCTGTCACATATGTGTCTGTCTGTCTTTCTATCTGTCGTTCTATCTCCAATGATCTTTTAATTATAAAAATCAGGCAAAGTGTGAAGGGAAATCAATGCTTGCCAAGGGCACTTACCTCTGTGATAGGAGAAAGCTAGTACAAGATCAAGATTGATATGAGATTCACTGTGAATTGTGATATTCTCTTGTTGATTCTGTTTGGATATAATACTGTCATGATTTCATCAAATACCAGGGCCTTACTGGGTCTTTTGGAAGAGATCTGTACTCACTTTCCTATTCATCCATGCAGAAAAGATCAAGGAGATGAAAAATGTCTACCCAGATTTCAATATCTATTTGTATAGTCTGTTCAAGCTTGGACAGAGATTGTCTGATGGGTTTTGGAAAATTGCAAAGCCTTTTTGTCAATTCAGGGTTGCCATGAAGCTATTTAAAAAAAAACAGATATTACCTGATGACACAGATATATGGAACACAACTGTCTATGAAGAAATAAAAATGAGTATGACACAAAGGGAAATTGAGAGGCACTCAATTGATATGATAGGTTGCACCATATACAAATAAGAAATCCCCCAAAAACAAGAATAAAGAATACTATTAAGGAAAGAATAAAACACATACTGTTTGTTACCCATCCTCCACCCCTGCAAATACAATAAACTTCAGTGCTTCCATATTATTTTCAAGATCAAATATATAATTCCTTGTTTGGCCTTCAAAAATCTTTATAATCTAAACCCTTCCTAATTTTCCAGTTTTTAATTTTTTAAATTTTTTTTACTCTCCTACAGATATTGTCCTGTTAAAAGGACTGGCCTTCTATCTGTTTTGGGTATGTGACTCTCTCCCAACTACAAACACTTTTACTGATGTTTCTCATGCCTGAAATTCTATCCATACTTATCTCAACCTTCTAACCTCCCTACCTTACTTCAAGTTTTAGCTTGTCTCACCATCTGAAAGATTATTAGTTTTTAATTTAATGACTTCTCTTTGAAACTCTCCTTTTTTATCTGGGTTATATCTTCTTTGTACATACTTGTTTGCACATTGTTTATCTACCTAGTGATAGATAGTGAGCTCCTTAAGAGTAAAAATTGTTTATTTGTCTTTCTTTGTATCCCAAGCTCTTAGAAGCTCAGACATAGTAGCAGTGGGTACTTAACAGATGTTCTCTGAAGACTGTTCTAGATAGTTATATGCATCATAAGTGATTTTTACATTTAATTTATCAATAAGACAACCAATCAATTTGAGCAAAAAATTAGCCTCCTCTGACAGTAGGCAAAACATCCACCTTTTTGAGTGAACAACTATTTTTTTAAACTAATTCATTTGACATCAAGTAAGCAATAACATATATTTCAACTATCTTTTTCATAGGTTCTGTGGGGGTTCTGTGTGCACTGTACAACAAAGGAAATGCTAGTGCTTTAATTTCTATTGTTTTATTAATAGTGGTATTGAAGAATGAAGACTCTTCCTTCCTTTAAATAATCCATCATCTCTGTTAGCACTCCACATTGTTTGTATATGGAGAAAGAAAGAGAGAGAGAGAAATTAGGAGAAAAAGATACAGAGACACAGAATCAGATAGAGACAGTGATAAAGGTTACAGCTTTCAGTCTATGCCAAAGGAAGATATTTCTATGGCTTATCACTACAACTGCCTTTGAAAAATTTAGCAAGGTTTGTAGTTCTTGTCCCCTTTGATTTATATTTGGATCAAAATCTTTCTTTAATATAAAATGCACATATTCAGGAGCTTGCTTACATAGGTCATCCCATCTTTCAATTTTGAAAATGTACCCTGAAACAGCTTCAGTAAGTCCATTGTCCTATGACTTTATTTTCCATTAATAATCATTAAAAATGAAATATTATAATGGATTGCCTGTCACTTCAATACTTTAACCCTCACAGTTGGATATACTTAACTTCCACTTATAGGAATGTCTCTTCCCCAAGTTTAGGAATTAACTTGTTTTTCTAGGCAGAAGAATTATAAAGATCTCAGAACTCCATGGTTCAGTATTGAGCCAATAATTCTTCTTTTGCAATGTCCTTGATATTTCTGTTCTTAAGAAACTATTGACTTGTATCCCCATTCACGAGTGTGTGAGATCCTCTTATCCCCTAGTATTATAGTGACTAAATTTATCGTTTACCTATTCTGTTCTTAATACCTGCTTCTTGATTCTCTGTAACTTGATAGATACTCTAGATCTTAAAAATTAGTTTGATTATTTTGTTGTCAGTACTTTCTTTTTTTTCCTTTTCTTTCCTTGTGACATAATCTATTTTCATATTTTCCTTTAGACTCAGTCTGTGTCCCTAGACTAACTTCTGATTTTGCTTCTCTGTTTAGAATCCAGACCACACAGAACCTCATGAACCTGTCTGGATTTTGGATCACTGCCTTTCTTGGGTTGGCTCATTTTACAATATCTAAGAACTTTGCTTAGTTGATTTCTCTTTCCTTTCCCAATATTGTTCTACTCTGATGTCTCATCATACCATGGAAGTGACCCTTTCTTCTTGAAGGTCATGCCAGAGGAACTCAAATTCTGAAGAACATGAAAAGTTTAGTGTATGGACTAGGGATAAACTATAGGTTTGCATACCAGACAAGCTAGGTTTGAAGAGGCTCATCACCAAGATGGCTATCAGGTGGTGAATTCAGTCACCACTTGAAAACATTCAAAATTATAGAGGGATAGAAATGTGTAACAGAAGAAGAGCTCATCGAAAATATTATATAATTTTGAAGCATTGGAGTTTTCTTTCAATCTTACATATGCCTTTATTTTGTGAATTATACTATTGATTCATTATTTGCTCCAAAGGACTCATTCTGAAAAAGTCATATAAAATTCAAATATCTTAGGGTAAATGATAATATACTATCTCATCATGGGATCATATGTATCTAACCAGTTACTAATTTAATATTTTTCCAATTCATTAAATCAGCTATATAAATCTTTGGAAGTATAATTGTGTGTGTGTGTATGAAAAATGTTGCATTAAGTGTACTCATTTCCCTCATTATTTATTGGGATCATTTAATACCTGCATGTCAAAATTGATTTGCCATCAACTGCATACTTGATGCTGCTTTAAATTCTCAGGAAGAAATTCTATAGTATGTCCAATATTTACTAGACTATTTAAATTATGAACTAAATTCATTTTAGAAAATGAAATTGACTAAAATCTAATACATGGCTCATAAGAAGTTGATAGATGCTTTATATGACTAACCTGTTGCAAAGGGGGTTTAAGCTAGTAAATAAAAAGTTTTAACTGCTTTAAAATTAGATCATGAATATAAAAACAATTCCTTTATTTTTCTGTGATGGTTTGGATAAATTTTAATCAAAATTCTATTTGTTGGATTATACTTTGGAAACTAGACAATATTGAAAATCTTAGTGCCAATAATCCTATAAATACACTCTTAGATTCTTAGCAAAGCTGTATTGGGAAACTTGTTTTATATATAAAGAAACATGATTGTGTGTAATATTTGTATGTATGATCATGGAAAGTAAGATATGGAATGGTATAATGAACTCAACTCAATTTGATGCTAATTATCTTAATCTAATATGAATTCTTAAACTTAGATTTCCAATTCCTAATCTTAAAGTCCTAATATGTAAATGAGTTTCTGTAAATCAGAAGGAACAAATTATATAACTTCAATCTGACACCAAGATAGAAATAAATATTATCAAAAAACTCCAAGAAGAAAATTATATTTGGTGACTCAATATATCACGCAAATTGATATTAAAATTTGAGTTTATTTAACTTAGTGTCATCTACTTTAATCTTGCAAAATGTGTTTACAGGATACCAAAGGATTCAATCAATTAACAAGCATTTATTAAGTGCTTACTTTGTGACAGGCACTGTGTGCTAAGTGCTGGGGTTCCAAATAAAAAGTAAAACCAGTCCTTACCTTCAGGGTATTCTGGTGGGGGAAAACAACATATATAATTCAGAACACATAAAATAAATACAAAGTAGAAGAATGAAAAACTTAAAGAGGATGGTACTAACAGATGGTAGGAGGAAAAAAGCCTCCTGGAAGTAGTTACTGAGGTGAGTCTTAAAGGAATCTAAGAAATGTAAAATTTAGAGATTTGGAGATAGGTCATTTCAATCATGAGAAGCAGCCAGTGCAAAAGTATGGAAATAAAAGAGAAATTTCTGTGTGCAAAGAAGTTCACTTAGAATGATATAGCTTGATTATTGACTGTGTGGAGGAGAGTATAGTGTAAGAAGATTATACGGGTAAGAAAGGGGCCAGATTGTGAAGAATTTAAAATGCCAGACCAAGGACTTGATATTTTATCTTGGTGATGATAAAGAATGAATGTTGTTTTGGGGGGAGGGTGGTGAAAAATTATATTTGAAAAAAACCATTTTGACAACAGGTTGCAGTTTATATTGGAGAAGAGAAAGAGTTAAGGGATGGAGACCAATTAGAAAACTATTGTAATGATTCAGGTGAGAGATGATGAGGATCTAAATTAGGCTAAAATTAGATGAACAAATAAAGAGAAAGGAACATATATAACTGGTGCAGAGAAAGCAGTGATAAACTATGGTGATTGATTGTATGTGTAGGGTGAACGAGAAAAAGGAACCCAGAATGTCCCTGAGGTTTTGAACCTGGGTAATTAGAAATGGGATGGTACCCTCCCCAGTAATGGACAAGTTTAGAAGAGGATAATTCAGTGGAAAGAATAAAACTTTCTTTTATATCACATATAAAATTTCCAATTAATTCAACTTCACTTTTAAATAGATTGTTTTGGCCATTCTTAGACAGCCATCCTTTATATGATCCTTGAATGTGTGGAAGATATGTCAATCACATAATTTTTCTTAATAAGTTATTTCTGCTAGGCAGTAAGACTAAAATCCATTTAGTCTATGATATCACTATGATATGTAGAAACTATGTATGTCCACATGCTGTTGGAGTTTTCTCTTGATTGAGAGGAATAAGACCTCCCTAAAAAGATAAATCTATAAACAAGAGATAGGAAGACAAACTGAAAACAAACAAAAAAATGTATTAGCATGCTAAGAAAGACTGATAGCATCTTCAGTATCCTGCAGTACAGATTTGATTTTTATAATCTTTCACTCATTTAGCATATACAACCAATCAATAGCATTCAATAGCAAATTAGGAAAGATAAGTTACACACATTTCCAGGAGAGGAAGAGGAGGATTAGTCAAGGGAGAAACAGGGAGTATTTGAAACACAAATAAATGATCGGATATATCATCAGAATTAGAAAACATTGTCTGTTCAAGGACAGGAGACAAGGTGAAGAGATCAAATACTCTTATAATTGGGGAAGAAGGCCTTTAAAACAAAATGGCAAGGTCTATTATCCAAGGACAATAAATAATTTTTACAACCATGGATGTGAACAGTCACTTTACCATGTCCTTGAAAATTTTTCTGTTTTATTTTTCCATTAGTTTCCACTTTTAGTCCAATGGGTACTTGAAAGATTTCAACATTGTTAGGCCATCAAAATGCTGCAAAATAATTGTGTTTTCTCTTCTTCTCTGTCCCCTACCCCGGCCCAGTGCCTTGTATTTCACTTGAATGAAATGTCAAAATTTTTAGTCATTTTTGATAAGTAATGTAGAGAATACAAAATATTCTATTTTGTATTAATTTAATTTAATTTTTATTAAAGCTTTTTATTTGCATAACATATGTATGGGTAGTTCCTCAGCATTGATCTTTACAAAGCTTTCAGTTACAAATTTTACCCCCAGTCCCCTCCCCTCCCCTAGATGGCAGGAAGTCCACTACATGTTAATAATGTTAAAATACTTGACAAGTTGTTGTGCAAGAAAAATCCTATCTACAAGAAAAAAAAATCAGAGAAAGGAAACACAATGCAAGCAAACATCAATAGAGAGCATGAAAATGTTATGTTGTGGTCCACATTTCATATCCCTCTCTCTGGGTGTATATGGCTTTCTTCACTGAACAATTGGAACTGGTTTGAGACACTTCTTTGTTGCCGAGAGCCATGTCCATCAGAGTTGATCATCATGCAATATTGTTGTTGCTGTGTATAATGATCTCCTGGTTCTGCTCGTTTCACTCAGCATCAAAAAGAAAGGCAGATGAAGGTGGCCTTGCTGTACCAGATCTAAAACTATATTATAAAGCAGCAGTCATCAAAACCATTTGGAACTTGCTGAGAAATAGAGCAGTCGATCAGTGGCATAGGATAGGATATCAGGACAATCTTGGTAATAACTTTAGCAATTTAGTGTTTGATAAACCCAAAGACCCCAGACTTTGGGATAAGTACTCACTATTCAGCAAAAACTGCTGGGAAAATTGGAAACTAGTGTGGAAGAAATTAGGGCTTGACCCACACCTAACACCACATACCAAGATAAGATCTAAATAAATTCATGATCTATATATAGAGTGATATTGTAAGCAAATTAGAGGAATGTAGTATAGTTTACTCAGACCTGTGGAGACAGAATAAATTTATGTCCAAAGAAGATCTGGAACTCTTAATTGAACACCAGATAGATAATTTCGATTATATTAAGTTAAAAAGTTTCTGTACAAACAAAACTAAAGCAGACAAGATTAGGAGGGAAGCATCAAATTGGGAAATCATCTTTACATTAAATGGTTCTGATAAAGGCCTCATTTCTAAAATATATAATGAATTGTCTCATATTTAAAAGAATTCAAGCCACTCTTCAATCAATAAATGGTCAAGGGATATGAACAGACAATTTTCAGATGATGAAATTAAAACCATTTCTAGTCATATGAAAAAGTGCTCCAAATCACTTGATCAGAGAAATGCAAATTAAGACAACTGTGAGGTACCACTACACACCTGTCAGATTGGCTAAAATGACAGGAAAAGTTAATGATGAATGTTGGAGGGGATGTGGGAAAGCTGGGACACTAATACATTGTTGGTGGAACTGTGAACGGATCCAACCATTCTGGAGAGCAATTTGGAGCTATGCTCAAAAAGTTATCAAAACTGTGCATACCCTTTGACCCAGCAGTGTTTCTATTGGGCTTATATCCCAAAGAGAAACAACTAGCAGGATGATTTCAGAGAGGCCTGGAGAGACTTGCATGAACTTTATTAATTTTAAAAAATTGTGTTGACAATACAAGATAAAATCTTGAAATCCTATTTTAAATATTGTGTATCCTACTTATAAATTAAAATTGTACTAGACTTAATATCAGATATGACTTTGGTCATATATATGTATGTATGTAGACACATATGTAGTATATATGTAATATATATACATTATATGTAGTATATATAACATGTATATATAATATACATATAGTATATAATATAATAGATATAAGGCATAGGTTAGATGATAGATAGATAAAGGCAAGGTTAATTCTTCAATGTTCACATACATTGATGGGTTGTTTTCAAAGTAGAGCTTACTATTATTTCTTCTGAGTTCTAGGAGTCATCCTAAGGGAAATGATCTTTGAGCTCCAAACCAGTGTTATTTTCATGGATTATCAAACTGTTAATTTGTTCTTAAAAGGGTATTTGCTAAGTAGATATAGCAAGGATAGATGTTAAAGAAACATCCCTTCATATTAGAAGAATCCTTTTCCTTTTTACATTCAAGGTTCCTAGGAAGACCACATTTGGTCAAAGTAGAAAAGTATTATACAAATCCTTTTCATCCTTTATAGAGTCCTCATGAAATTTCCCTTAGGTGTAATTTATTGCTTGTTTCTGAGCAGTACCTATCCTTCTCCAGTGTCTAGTTTGTACTTGCAATGTCTTTCAACTTGTGTTACACAATCTGTCACCTATACTGATGGGAATTTCAAATCTTTTGACTTTTGAAAGTTCACAGGGTCATCACAGGAGAGAGGGAGGAAAGAAACTTACCTCTTCCTAAACCCAGGGCAATTACTTCTCTGGGTTCTTTACCACTGGATTTGATTGGCACACCACTTACCTTATTATTTAATGTACCATTATGAATTTACCTACTGTGTCACAGAGAGGGCCAATAGTGTGCCTGCTGCTTTCATCAACAACAATAATATCTAATATTTATAGATGTCAGATTTTGTGCTAAGTGCTTTAGAAATATTGTATCATTTGATCCTAACAATAACCCTAGGAAATGGGTGCTATTATTACCCCTTTTTTGGAGTTCAGGAAACTGGGGCAATCAAAGGTTAAATAATTTTCTCAGGGTTACATAGCTAGTGTAATGCAGCCAAGTATCTGAAACTGAATTTGAATTCCCAATTCCAGCCCTACTGCTCTATCCATGTACCACATAGTTTCCCATCCAATCACAAGATATTTCACGTATTATATCACCTTTTTCATATCATGACTCAAAGTCCCCAACATTTTCTTGATTAATTAGGGATTTTTCATACTTATTTTGTCTTTCAATTCAAATCCCCAAATCTTTTGCAATTATATTAATTGGAGTTAGGATAGATTCTTATCCTTATAGAAATATGGCAAAAATAAGGTTTAAACCAACATCTCATAACTTACACTATACTAAATCTTAATTGGATTAATATCCTAAATATTACAGAACATATCATGACAGAAAAAGGGAAAGAAGGAATAAAGAAGTATTGGGAAGTGATGGCATGTCTTCCAAGTTTCAAAGCCTTCCTTTCTCTCTTCAGTCTTCTCCCTTTTACAACACTTTAACTTTTACAAAATTTTCACAGGAAGTTTCTCAAATAATTTTCTGATACCCAAGATTTATGAGGAAATGATATACATGTATATACATATACATGTATGCATATATGCAAAATTCATTACAGAATAGATGTGATCAAAGAATATAAATATGCAGCTCTTTGAAGAGGCCCTTGATACTCATATGAAAAAATACCCCCAAAATAATAGCTGGTGTTTATATAGTTATTTAAGATTTGTAAAACACTGCACAGATTAATTAATTTGATCCTATTTACATCCTTGTGTGGTAAATGCTATTAGTACCATCCCCATTTTACAGAAAGGGAAATGGGCTGAGAGAAATTAATGACTTGCTTAAAATCACCCAACTGGTAAGTGTTTGAAGCAAAATTGGAAATTAGGTCTTATTGACTCTACCCATTGTACCTCTTAACTGCCTCTACTAATAATTAAAGAAATGCCGATTTAGATGATTCAGAAATTCCTTTTCACATCCATAATATTGGATCTCTCTTAATCTTCCTCCTTTCTGTCTCACCCCCTTCAGTCTGGCTTCTTTTCTCTTTTTATTTTCATGGAAAGCTTTTTAGCTCATGTGAATTTAATTGTCATGTCTATACAGATAATATATATATATATATATATATATATATATGAATATGAGTATCTATCTATCTATCTATCTATCTATCTATCTATCTATGTTTCTTGTTTAGCCTCTCCTCTGAGCATCAGTCCCATGTCACCAAATGCTTATTGGACATTTCAAATTGGATGTCTAGTAGATATCTGAAAATCAACATATCTGAGTAAAAAAAAAATAACCTCGTTATCCTTTTCATCAAACTTTTACCTCTTCTAAAATGGCTCCGTCTTTCTGCCAGTATTCTAGGGATTTTTTTTTAGTCTCATAATTACCCTGGATCAATTACTCTCCATCACACATATTTAATCAGTAGCTCATCTTATTATTTCTTTTACATATGATCTTTTCACTTCACTCACATAGCTGTCACCTTAATTCAAACCCTCATTGCCTCTTTAAAAAAATTATACAATATTTACAAATGATGTTATAAACATACACAGAAAATAAGCATCAAATATCTTGCAAAAGTCTGAACTACATTAAAAACCATAATTTATGAGCTTGGGTTGGCTTTAGAATGAGTATGTGTATTGATTTTGGTTTTTTAAATCATTCTTTCTATTTTACACATATATATATAAACAGATGTCCAAACAATTAGGTGACAATTATTTGTTTCAAAGCACTGAAGGCAGCTTATGTTTGCTATTCTAATTAGATTTAAGCAGCCAAACCACTGAATTGTCCACATGCATACAGAGTTGGCTTACACTGGGGGCAAACTTGTGACCCAAGAAGCCTAGATTATTTCAACAGTCTCCAAACAGGACTTTTTGTCTCATCTCTCACCTTCCAGGCCATTCTATACACAGATGCCAAAATTTATTTTCCTTAAGTTCTTATTTATCTTGGTTTCTTTTTTCCCTAAAGGTGATTATAAAGAGGTTCACATTCATAAATTTAATTATCATAATAAGCATATTTGTGGATATATATTAAATATAATTGGATAACTTGTTACTCATACTTTATGCAGAATCCTAAAGTTCAGGGCCAAGTTTCAGGCATCCTTTCCTTCATTATTCCCTGCCAATATTCCATTGGTAATAGTAATGATACCTAAAATGCATCAAATATCTTGCATATTGTAATTCAAGTTTAGTGAGTTGCTTTACTTCCATTATCTCATTTAACTTTAAGAATAATCACAGGAGGGACAGCTACATGGTGCAGTGGATAGAGTATCAGCCTTGAAATCAGGAGAACTTGAGTTGAAATCCGGTCTCAGACACTTAACACTTCCTACCTGTATGACCCTGGGCAAGCTACTTAATCCCAATTGCCTCAGCAAAATAAATAAATAAATAAATAAATAAAATAAAGTTGTGAATTGTTTAAAAAAATTTGCTCTGCCACACTCCTCTTAATTTCAGTTTGGACACTTGGTGATATTGTTCCATTTTAGTTTTTGCAATAATTTCTTATAACATTGAAAGAAAGGTAGAATCTTTCATAAGTACAATGATATCGGGTAAGTGATGAGTGCTTTTTCTTACTCCCTCTTCTTTCTGTTAGGGATTTCTTTAAAATATGTGCCTTTAGAAAAGATCTTCTCCCATAGTTCATTGCCCCTTAGCAATAGAAAGAGTTTCACCTTCATCTGGAGTATGGATAATTCTTAGATGTAAGACAATTAAAAATACCAAGGTTATTTAACACCTAGAAACACATCCAAGTAGATATAAAAGAAATAGAGGGAAAGTCACTAACCCTATTTGCCTCAGTTCCTGATCTGTAAAATGATCTGGGGAAGGGAATGAGAAACCACTCCAGAATCTTTGCCAAGAAAACCTCAAATGGAGTTTCACGAGTTGGATATGTTTGAAATTACTGTACAACTACAATAAGGGTGAAAAAAGTTTTCTTAGACTACATCTACATAACACCAAAATGTAGAAATAAAAAGGAAGGAAAATAAGTTATCCAGATGTTTTATCTTTATAGCACTCAAAGCCAATATATTCTGAAATACCTGAATGATTTACGACACATGTATGTAACGTGGTTATTTGGAAGCACATTAATGTTTGGGTTATATAAAATCAAACACTTGGGTGATTGAATTATTTTTTTTTCCTATCCAAATGTGTTCTGTCAAAATATCCAATTTTAAACAGTGAGTTTCTATACAAGGAGCATGTTTCATATACAGCTGTACTTTGTATAGTGCCTAGTACATTGTTATGAATCCAACAATGCTCATATCCTTCTGATTACTAAGAATGGTTGGACAGCCTGAGTATACTATCTCTCTTAAAGTAGGGAAAGAATGTATTTCAATGAGATAGTACCCGAAGAAATAATGTATAAAAAAGCATCGACCTTTTCTATGTTCTATACATATCTAACAATAGAAATGCTTCTTCTTCCCTACAGAGCCTAAAATAATAATTATTATAAATATTTATAAAGCACATTTAGGCTTTTATATCATTTTCTTCACAACAACACGATGAAGTGGGCTATATATTATCTCTATTTTATAGACATGGAAAAAAGGCTGAGAGAAATTGTGATTTGCTCATATCATACACATCAGATGTTATAAGGCTATATTTCAAAACCCAGTCTTCTCTTTATACATTCAATATTTTTTTTACATTATCCTACCTCCTTTTTATGAAGAGCAAAAACTTTTAAAATAATTCTGTGTTTAGGATAGTTAAATCATGTCATGGGAAGCTAGAGAGCAGAATTAGACAAAACTGAAATTATTGAACAACATATATGGATTCATACAAACATATAAGAAATATGCACTGAGATAGATCTGTGTTCTGAACTCTTCACAAGGCAAATGTATTATCCATCAGCTTTTACCTTTTTCTCTTGTGTCTCCATAACTAAAAAATATTGAAAATGGTTAGATATTGAACCAGGAAGATCTGCCATTTTTGTAGAGGGCATAAGAGCTATAGAAATGATCTCCTTTTTTTCTCAGTGAATCATCATCTAAGTCAACTTTCTTAGCTTCCAGCAAAGTAGGGAGGGAGGAAAAATGATTCCTCTCTCTTAATGTTAATCAATGTGTGCTTGTTTAGGCAAACCTGAGACAAAATCTCAAGTCCTTAATCACCTCTTCTGCTGTATGTATTTTTTCCCTCTGATCTCCAGACACCAAGCAGTGATCCTGAAACACTTCTAGCTTTGGCAGCTACCTCATAATTATGAGATGTTCTTCATTCCTGAATTAAGGCTAGTTGCCAAGTGGAAAGTTCCAGTTGAAACTACTATTTTCTCAGAGTAGATTATCACTGCTAAGAAGATACTCTAATTTTCTGAAAGAATTGAAAGATTCAGGACATATCTGTTTGGGGAGAAGATCAAAACTTCATGAGCTGTTTGTATAATGCAGGTCTGACATAAATTTAAACATGTTTAGAAGTCCTTTGGAATTCTTTATGTCATAAAAGAGTAATAGAGGTTATGGGGTTACTAAGTTTTTTGTATTTAAGCCTTTTATTTTGGTCAAGGAAATAATTATGTCACCTACCAGCTATCTCATATAGTGTATGATGAGTATTAATGAGAATACTGTTAATAATTTTTGGAGATAATCTTTGACATGAACTATACCTTTGTTTAGTTTAAGATATTTTCTCAATAAATATGAGATTGAGACAACAAGCCAGGGAGATAAAGAGCATTTTCCACTCTTTTGAAGATCAAACTCCCACATGAATGAACTTAATTAAGTGTGTGTGACTCTAGAGCCAAGATTCTTTGTGGGAAAAGTAATCTCTACTGAGCCATGGATAGCAGCTAAGTAAAATTCTAAGGGAACTATATAGATTTAGGACATTTGTACATGATCAAAAGGGTTTTGGAAATGGCAATGCACTGTCAAATTTATTTTCCATCCTAGATAAAAGCACTTTAATCTCCAAATTGTTGAGCTAGAAGCTATGTTTCTGCTTCTTCTATCAGCCTTCTGGCTTTGTCACTAGTCTGTTTAGGATGATGGCATGCTGCAGTCTTCTTTTTGTTCCTTGCTTGATTTAGCACAAATCCTTGGAAATATGGGAAAGAGGAAAAGGAAAAAGCAAGAGCTAATCTATTTGTGCTTAACATTAACAGAACATTGCAATTTCTCTGTTATTAGAACATGTTCATTAGAGGAGATTGTTTTTGAAACTTCGTACATTCAAGAGTTGCTCCATGTTTGAAACTGATGAGCAGCAGGCACAGCAATTTCCTCTTAATGATACCATTGCTAGAATATTTCAGCTGGTCTATTTTCAGGGTGATTTTGCTGTTCCCAGAATTAAATCCATTTTCAGTTACCAGGAGCCCCTTATTATGAAATTGGTCTATTGTGAAAATAAATATATCTGAAGGGACATAGTGAAGACTGTTTGAGAATTTGGATTTAGTTGATCAAATGCCATGATTATTTATAAAATAAAAATATTTTCTCACCTTTTTATTGCAAATGTTATGATTAGAATATTAATGTGTAAATTGTAAGTGCATTACTTTATGTGTCCAGTATGATATATTATGTGCAATAAAACTGGCTCTTAGAAAGCAGTACTGGAAAGGATTGTAATAATAACAATCTATTTATCTGTCCTTTCTGTCTGTGAAGTATTTATTTGTCATGTTTCTCATAGGTGCAATATTTATTGTTATTCAGATTTTACATAAGGGAAATGGAAGCTCAGAGAGCTTCAATGACTAGGCCCAAGTTATGATATTAGTAAATGACCAAGATCAGAATAGAATCCAGGTCCACTGACTCTTTGACTCTTAGTCTTTCAATTATGTCATTCTGCCTTCTCAAGTGATTTTAATCACATAACAAGTTTCAACCAGTCTAAAAATCCTCATTCGAATGAAAAATATAAAGCCAAAGAGAATTGGAGTTATTCTTTCCTCCCTCAACTATTGAGGAATATTATACCATCTACCCCAAGCAGCAGAACATTGATTTTCTTGTGTTGGATAAAACTTGAAAAGTCTCTTTCACTGATTTTAGATTTTGTTAGGGCAGCTTATTTTGGATTTTGATATTCCAGTAGACTTAGTAGTGTATGTCACTTTTGTTTTTGTATTCTTCTTTGGTTATTTCTTCATCCTTTCTATATGCTTTTTTTCTGAACTCATTGGAATATTTTCTAGACTATCAGATTTGTATTTTTACATAACATCTCTTTTTCTTTCTCAGCAGATTCATTGATAATAGCTGATCTTTATATAATGCTTCAAGGTTTGCAAAGTATTTAATATACTACTATCTTATTTGACCCTGCCAGCAACTCTTTGTGATAAGTATAAAAGCTATTGTTTCCCCAGTTTTATAGGTGAGAAAAATGAGACCAAAAGACTTTAAAAAATTTGTCCATGTTTGAGTATCAAATTAAGTTTTGAAGGATTTTAACTCGTTTTTCTTGATTCCTAGTCCAATACTTTTCCTCAATATTCTACTTTGACGCTGTTTCAGATTGTATCACGATTATTTGAGTTAACAAGCATTCCTTAGATAATTATGATACCAGGCACTGTGCTAAGCACCAGGGATACAAAGAAAAGCATTAACAACTCCTGCCCTCAAAGACTTCACAGTCTAATAGAAGAGACAGTATACTAACAATTGTGTCCTTCTTTGTTAGATCCAGTCTGTACAGGAGATAATCTCAAAATACTGGAAAGGGGGAGACTGGAAAAGATTTCCTAGGGTCACTATGATTTGGGCAGGGTCTTGAAAGAAACCTGTGAAGTCAGGAGATAAAGCTAAGAAGGGAGAACTATTGAAAAAAGGAAGTACATTTTTGGGAGATGGAATATTGTGTTCAAGCAAATCAAGAAGATCAGTATTCTCAAACTGTAGAGAACATGGAGTGGACTAAAGTGTAGAAAGACTATAAAGGTTGTGAGGGACCAAGTTGTGAAGGATAAAGGACTTTAAATCAAAAATATAGAATTTTATATTTGATCCCGGATGTAATAAAGAATCAGTGGGGTAGTAGGGTGACATGATCAGAGCTGCACTTTAAGAAGATCACCTTGCCAGCTAAATAAGTAGTGGGCTGGAGAGATGAGAGTCTAAAGAGAGGGAGAACACTCAGTAAATTATTGCAATAGTCAAGGTGTGAAGGGATAAAGGATGGCAATAGGGTAGTAATAGGATGAATGTGAAGAGGGGCACCTATAAAAAGATATTGCTCAAGTATAAAAGACAACACTTGGCAACATATGGGGCATGTAGGGTAAGTGTGAGTGAAGAGCTGAGGATGACACTGAAATAGTGAGCTGTAATGACTAGGAGAATGGTAAGTGTCTTGACAATAACTTCAAAAGTAGAGAAGGCTTGGAGGGAAAGATAAAAAATTCTATTTGGAGTATATTGTTTCTTTTTTTATTAAAGTTTTTATTTGTATAATATATGTATAAGTAGTTCCTCAGTATTGATCTTTACAAATTTTTCCGTTACAAATTTTACCCCCAGTCCCCACCCCTCCCCTAGATGGCAGGAAGTCCATTACATGTTAATAATGATAAAATACTTGACAAGTTGTTGTGCAAGAAAAATCCTATCTACAAGAAAAAAAAATCAGAGAAAGGAAACACACTGCAAGCAAACATCAATGAAGAGCATGGAAATGTTATGTTGTAGTCCACATTTCATATCCCTCTCTCTGAGTGTATATGGTTTTCTTCACTGAACAATTGGAACTGGTTTGAGACAATTCTTTGTTGCAGAGAGCCATGTCCATCAGAATTGATCATCATATAGTAGTGTTGTTGCTGTCTATAATGATCTCCTGGTTCTGTTTGTTTCACTTAGCATCAGTTCATGCAAGTCTCTCCAGGCCTCTCTGAAATCATCTTGCTGGTCATTTCTTACAGAGCAGTAATATTCCATAACATTCATATACCATAATTTATTCAGCCATTCTCCAAATGATGGGCATCCATTCAGTTTCCAGTTTCTAGCCACTACAAAAAGGGCTACCACAAACATTCTTGCACATGTAGGTCCCTTTCCCTCCTCTAAGATCTCTTTGGGATATAAGGCCAATAGAAACATTGCTGGGTCAAAGGGTATGCACAGTTTGATAACTTTTTGAGCATAGCTCCAAATTGCTCTCCAGAATGGTTGGATCCGTTCACAGTTCCACCAACAATATATTAGTGTCCCAGTTTTCCCACATCCCCTCCAACATTCATCGTTATCTTTTCCTGTCATTTTAGCCAATCTGACAGGGGTGTAGTGATACCTCAGAGTTGTCTTAATTTGCATTTCTCTGATCAATAGTGATTTGGAGCACCTTTTCATATGACTAGAAATGGTTTTAATTTCATCATCTGAAAATTGTCTGTTCATATACCTTGACCATTTATTGATTGAAGAGTGGCTTGAATTCTTTTAAATATGAGACAATTATCTATATATTTTAGAAATGAGGCCTTCATCAGAACCATTAAATGTAAAGATGATTTCCCAATTTGATGCTTCCCTCCTAATCTTGTCTGCATTTGTTTTGTTTGTACAGAAACTTTTTAACTTAATATAATCAAAATTATCTCTCTGGTGTTCAATTAAGAGTTCCAGATATTTGGACATAAATTTATTCCATCTCCACAGGTCTGAGAGGTAAACTATCCTATGTTCCTCTTTTTATATCTAGATCATGAACCCATTTAGATCTTATCTTGGTATGTGGTGTTAGGTGTGGGTCAAGCCCTAATTTCTTCCACACAAGTGTCCAATTTTCCCAGCAGTTTTTGCTGAATATTGAGGACTTATCCCAAAGTCTGGGGTCTTTGGATTTATCAAACACTAAATTGCTAAAGTTATTTCCTATAATGGCCTGATATCCTATCCTATGCCACTGATCGGCTGCTCTATTTCTTAGCCAGTACCAAATGGTTTTGATGACCGCTGCTTTATAATATAGTTTTAAAACTGGTAAAGCAAGGCCACCTTCATCTGCCTTTTTTTTCATTAATTCCCTTGAAATTCTTGACCTTTTGTTCTTCCAAATGAACTTTGCTACTATTTTTTCTAGATCTGTAAAATAATTTCTTGCGAGTTTGATTGGTATGGCACTAAATAAATAAATTAGTTTGAGTAGTATTGTCATTTTTATTATATTTGATTGGCCTACCCAGGAGCACTTAATGTTTTTCCAACTGACTAGGTCTGATTTTATTTGTGTAGAAAGTGTTTTGTAGTTTAGTTCATATAGTTTCCGACTTTTCCTTGGCAGATAGAGTCCCAAATATTTTATCCTATCATCCGTTATTTGGAATGGGATTTCTTTTTGTATCTCTTGCTGCTGAACTTTGTTGCTAATATATAAAAATGCTGATGATTTATGTGGATTTATTTTGAATCCTGCAATTTTGCTAAAGTTCTGAATTGTTTCTAGTAGTTCTTTAGTTGAGTCTCTAGGGTTCTCTAAATATACCATCATGTCATCTGCAAAGAGTGATAATTTGGTTTCTTCATTACCTACTCTAATTCCTTTTATCTCTTTTTCTTTTCTTATTGCCAAAGCTAACATTTCTAATACAATATTAAATAGTAATGGTGACAGTGGGCAGCCTTGTTTCACTCCTGATCTTATTGGGAATGGTTCTAATTTGTCTCCATTACATACAATGCTTGCTGATGGTTTTAAGTAGATGCTACTAATCATTTTAAGGATAAACCCATTTATTCCTATACTCTCTAGTGTTTTTAATAGGAAAGGGTGTTGGATTTTATCAAATGCATTTTCTGCATCTATTGAGATAATCATATGGTTTTTTGTTAGTTTAGTTATTAATATAAATGATTATGCTGATAGTTTTCCTAATATTGAACCATCCCTGCATTCCTAGTATAAATCCTACTTGGTCATAGTGTACCATCCTGGGGATGACTTTCTGTAATCTCATTGCTAATATCTTATTTAAGATTTTTGTATCAATATTCATTAGGGAAATTGGTTTATAGTTTTCTTTCTCTGTTTTCACCCTACCTGGTTTAGCTATCAGCACCATATCGGTATCATAGAAGGAATTTGGTAGTATACCTTCTGTCCCTATTTTTCGAATAGTTTGTATAGTATTGGGAATTAATTGTTCTTTGAATGTTTGGTAGAATTCACATGTAAATCCATCTGGCCCTGGAGATTTTTTCTTAGGGAGTTGGTTAATAGATTGTTCTATTTCTTTTTCCAAAATAGGGCTATTTAAATAATTTATTTCCTCTTCTGCTAACCTGAGCAATCTATATTTTTGCAGATATTCCTCCATTTCATTTAGATTATCAAATTTATTGGCATAAAGTTGGGCAAAGTAACTCCTAATTATTACTCTAATTTCCTCTTCATTGGAGTAAAGTTCTTCCTTATCATTCTTGAGACTACCAAATTGATTTTCCTCTTTTCTTTTTCTTATCAAATTAACTAAAGGCTTGTCTATTTTGTTGGTTTTTTCCCAAAACCAACTCTTAGTTTTATATATCAATTCAATAGTTTTCTTATTTTCAATTTTATTAATTTCCCCTTTTATCTTTAGAATTTCCAATTTGGTATTTAATTAAGGGTTTTTAATTTGTTCTTTTTCTAGTTTTTTTTTTTTAATAATCAGCCCAATTCGTTGATCTATTCTTTCTCTATTTTATGCAAGTAAGCATCTAGAGATATAAAATTTCCCCTTATAACCGCTTTGGCCATGTCCCACAAATTTTGGTATGCTGTCTCATTATTGTCATTCTCCTGGATGAAATTATCGATTGTGTCTATAATTTGCTCTTTCACCCATTCATTCTTCAGGATTAGATTATTTAATTTCCACTTAACTTTTGGTCTATTTTCTCCTGGCCTTATATTGCATGTGATTTTTATTGCATCATGATCTGAAAAAGATGCATTTACTATTTCTGCCTTTCTGCATTTGATTTTGAGGTTTTTGTGCCCTAACACATAAGTCAATTTTTGTATAGGTTCCATGGACTGCTGAAAAAAAGTAAACTCCCTACTGTCTCCATTCAATTTTCTCCAAAGATCTATCATACCTAACTTTTCTAACAATTGGTTTACCTGCCTAGTTTCTTTCTTATTTATTTTGTGGGTTGATTTATCTAATTCTGAGAGAGCAACGTTGAGATCCCCCACTAGTATAGTTTTGCTGTCTATTGTTTCTTGCATCTCTCTTAATTACTCCCCTAGGAATTTGGATGCTATTGTACTTGGTGCATATATATTTAGTATAGATATTGCTACATTATTTATGGTACCCTTTAATAAAATATAATTTTCTTCCTTATCTCTTTTGATTAGATCTATCTTGGCTTTTACTTGATCTGAGATCAGGATTGCTACCCCTGCTTTTTTTTTGTTCACCTGAAGCATAATATTTTCTGCTCCAGCCATTTACCTTCATCCTATATGTGTCACTATGTTTTAGATGTGTTTCTTGTAGACAACATATTGTCAGATTCTGGTTTTTAATCCAGTCTGATATCCGCTTCCATTTCATGGGAGAGTTCATCCCATTCACATTCACAGTTAGAATAACTAATTCTTTAATTCCTGCCTTCTTATTTACCTAAGTTGTTTTTCCCTTTCCTTTCCCCTTTCTTCCTTCCCCCCTCCTCAGTATTTTGCTTTTGATGACTCCCTCTCGCAAACAATCCTTCCCCCCCTTTTAGAGCCCCTCCTCCCTTTTTTTACTCCTTTCCCCTGATTCTTCTATTTTCCATCCTATTGGTTTATCTTTTTCTTTTCCTCCTTTCCCTCCCACTTCCCTATAGCAAAGGATGTTTTTCTGTGAAATCAAAAGTGTCTGATATACACTTTTAGAGCCTAATCTGATAAAAGTAAGATTTACACAATGCTCATCTCCCTCCCTTCTTTCTCTCAATTATATGAGGTTTTCTTTGCCTCTTCATGAGATTTTACCTTATTTTTAACTCCCTTTTTTAAAATCTTATTTTACCACCTTTCCCCTCTTTCCCCCAGTATGATAGCCTTTACCCCTCTGGTTTTCTTTTTCTTATTATCAAAGTAATATCAAATTATGCCCCCAATCTTTAAGTATCCCCATAGTAGAAATAAAGTTCTCAAGAGTCCTTTCTTTTTTTTACCTTTTTATGCTTCTCTTGATTTCTGTGTTTGGAGGTCAAATTTTTTTTTCAGATCTGGTCTTTTTCATTAGAAGTAGGTGAAATTCACCTATATAATTAAATGACCATCTTCTTCCCTGGAGGATAATGCTCATTCTAGCTGGATAGGTTATTCTTGGCTGTAAACAAAGTTCTTTTGCCTTTCAGAATATCTGGTTCCAGGCCCTGCAATCCTTTGATGTGGAGGCTGACAGATTTTGTGGGATTCTAATTATAGGTCCTTGGTATTTGAATTGTTTCTTTCTACCTGCTAGCAGAATCTTTTCCTTGGTGCGATAGTCCTGAAATTTAGCCACGATATTCCTTGGGGTTTTAATTTTGGGGTCTCTTTCAGGAGGTGATTGGTGAATCTTTCAATGATGATTTTGCCTTCTGATTCTACAACCTCAGGGCAGTTTTCTTTCAGGATTTCCTGGAAGATAGTGTTTAGACTCTTTTTTTCATCATGGTTTTCAGGAAGTCCAATAATCTTTAGATTGTCTCTCCCAGATCTATTTTCCAAGTCAGTTGTTTTTCCTAGGAGATATTTCATATTTTCTTCTATTTTTTTCATTTTTTTTGTTTTTGTTTGACTGATTTTTGAAGTCTTATTGAGTCATTCACTTGCATTTGTTCAATTATTATTTTTAAAGTGTTTTCTTCAGTTACCTTTTTTAGCTCCTTTTGTAACTGGCCAATTTGTTCATTGCACTCTTTTTCCACTTCACTAATTTTATTTTTCAGTGCATTGTTGTCTATTTCCAATTCACCAATTTTGTTTTTCAATAAATTGGTGTCTTTTTCATATCTCTTTTTCAGGGTATTATATCCTTCTTGCACTGAACTCAGTTTATTTTCCCATTTATCATCCAGCTCTTTTTTGAGATTCTTTATGCAATCTTCCAGAAAGGCTTTTTGCAAAGGGGACCAGGTTATATCTCCCTTTATGGCTTCCTCTGGATTTACTTTGTCTACAGGTACCTCAGGATCTGGAGTCTGCCTTTCTTTCTCTCCATAAAAGCTGTCTATAGTAAGAGCTCTCTTCTGCTTCTTATTCATTTTTATTTTTTTTTAAAAGCTTGGGGTCTGCACAAAGCAGAGAAGTGGTGGCTAACTGTGGTAGTTTGCCCTGGGGCAATTCTGGTAATTAACTTCCGGTGCCTGGCTGGTTGGCTTTGGACTTTTCTTTTGCAATGGGTTACAAACTGGCTTTTACAAAAGGCAGATGTGCCAGAGCACCTGCCCGCAATCAGGGCAGAGTGTCCTGAGTGCCTCAGAAACTCTCACCAGCTGTTTTGAGTTTCTGCCACGCTGAGCCCTGCCCAGTTTCCTGCCTGTCCCAGACTCAGGGCAAATTGCTGAACCCCATTGCTTGCCCCCTCTGCCTGACTGAAACACACATTTATGAAGTTCTTCAAAGGTAACTTCAGCAAGCAGAATTTCTTAGTACAAATATTTCTGGGTTTGTTGACTTAAAGATCAGTTCAGAGGCTTATTTTACTGTTGACTTGAGAGAAGGTCAGAGGAGGACACAGAGAGTCACTCACTCCACCATCTTGGCTCCACCCCTTCTATTGTTTCATTTTTGAGAGCAACCCAGTTGTAATTTATTTTAAAAAATAACATCAAACATGTCTTAGTTTCATAGCTTAAAAACTATAATAAACTTGAAACACCATTTAGTCCAAACCATATTTAGGGGTGAGGAAATGATGGGGAATGAACCCAAGATCATCCATGAAGCAAGAAGCTGAATTGGTATCAGATCCATATCTAGTGTAATGCACATAGGGCATTGTCTCAATGTACTGAAATTTAGAGGGTACAACTCTTAATGCATTGCTCCCTTTCAATGGTTTGGTAAGTTAGTTTTGAATAATTAACTAAAATAAAGAAGGCCATCAGATTGAGAGTATTTGTGTATAGTACATTGCATTTGTGATCCACTAGACAATCAATCCCTTCTTCCATTCAAGGCATAGGGACTTGTCTTGTGATTTCACTGGTTGAAGGAACCTCCAGGGAAGTAAACTTATTTCCTCTTTGAAATTTAGAGGCTTTTAGAGTTGCCTGGATCATAGAAAGGTGAATGCCTTTTCCAGGGTCACATAAATAGTTTCTGTCAGAGGTGGGATTTTTAACCAGGCCTTCTTGGTCTCCTGATTTATTTTCACAAAACATTAATTTAAAAAATATTTTCAGAGGAAATTGCAGTTAAATGCTTTGCCCAAGGTCATATAGCTAGTAAATGCCTGAGCCTCCATTTGAACTCAACTCTTCTTGAATTTAGGGCTAACCTCTATCTACTATACCACCTGGCCTTTTTTTGTCTTAATGCTTCTTATATTTGTATCATGAAAGGTAGATCTAAAAGAATCCTTAATGATGCTAAAGTTAGGCATCAAAACAGCTAGTTATGCTGTCTGGAGAATTCAAGTGAATTTAAAAATAAATTTTTGCTATAATCTGTTCATAATAGTTTATTAGTTTTTCATCTTTGAATTTATTAATGTTTTTCTTTAGGTCTCAAGATAATATATATGCATAATATATATACACATATGTTTGTAATCAGCATGTGTATGTAGTTGAATTCTTTTGATTTATTATAGACTTCATAGAGAAAGCTCTACAGTGTTCTTGGACTTGATGCAATTAACAGAGAATCATCTGTAAAGAAAAATAATTGGAAAACTTCCCCATCCATGGGAATTCCTCTCATCTTGGATTCTGCCATATATTTCTCATAACATGACAAAGAGATTTGATGACCTTACATCTGAGAAGATCATTGAACAAGAATATATTTTTTATTCTTCCTTTAAAGATTTCTTGTACAACTTTGACATTATCACTATTGTTAGAGAAGTATCTTTCAGGTGGTTTTTATGTTTTATATTCAGCAAAGAAAAATCCTAATAGAATCTGATATTTTCTGTGCCTTTTTCCTGTACTTTTTAGGCAGTTGTATGATTGAAGATATTTATTGCAAAATATTGCTTATGAAAGCATGCCAGTTCCTTTTAACAAGAATGTGCTCTATTTATGTATAGATTATTCATATAAGGGATTCATCTTAAGCACCCATGCAGGAAAAAAAATTATGTCATTTTGTCCAAATACTGATAAGCATTTGGGTGAACAACGCATAGGATAGATCTACTACCTGAGACAGACACTAAAAATGGATAACAAATAAAAAGGAGGGATCTAGAATGAAGCACAAAGAGAAGGGTTGGGTTGTTGCCTTGGGAAAATTCCTCAATCTTTTTAAGTGACTCTAAATTTCTCCTTGAAAAGCCTCTTAAAAAAAAAAAAAACAACTAATATCTAAGACCTAAAACTAATTGATCTAGATAAGATCTTCAGTATGTTGTATAGACCCCTTGTAGATTAAGATTTAGAGGAGAGTTGTATAAAATAAGAAAGTATGGATGAGTTGGAAAGAACACTGATTTGAGTCTTAGGACCTGGATTCAAATTGCACATTAAAGGCTTAACTCTTTTGCAAGTTTGAGAAAATCACTTAATTTCCCTTGATCTAAGTATCCTCATCTGTAAAAATTAGAAGGTTGTACAGATGATCTCTGAGGACACTTCTATGCCAACCTCATAATATAAGCTATTATAATTCTCTTTAGTTCATCATCTGCCCCATTAAAAGGAAAGCCAACATTGATGGGATCATAGCTTGATTGAAGTGCAGAGCATACATTGCTTTTCTCATTCTATTTTCTTTCATAGTACTTCTCAATTCTTTCCAATATCTTTAAATTCTTCATATTTATCATGCTAATGGTATTGCATTATTATGTTACATAGTTTAATATAATAGAATGTAATTTATTCTATTAGTTGCCAATTTCTGGCTACTCAGATTATTCCTGGCTATATAGGATATCAAATAATGCTTCTAATATGTTTTTTCTTAGCATCAGTTTAAAAGTATAAGATCTGTAGTGCTTCTGCCAAGTTGATGGGTAACTTCATATCTCAATGGGGAGTGAGTATGGAAAAGATTGAAACAATCAGCACTCATCTAAAGCATTTTCAAGAGTTAAAAACTTTTCTGTTATCATGTGGTTATAAAAATTTGTGAAGTGCTAGGTTATCACTACTAAGCTTTTCAATGAACTCATGAAGAGGGTGAGATATTATTTTGAGTAAATTAAAGGACAAAGGCAGAAATCTAGTCTAGATCCTCTGACAACATTTGGAGATTATTGGGACAAGAAACATAAACAGACTGAGGGACTTAGTCAACAGTCTGACAATGCACAAGTGCTGGATAGTGTAGATCCCAGGAAGTGCTTTGAATTATGTACAGATGCCTGCCTATAGTGGTGGAAGCAATTTTATATCAAGAGAGCAATGGGCATAAGAAACCTAATGAATTTATCAACAGAAGATTTACTGACAGATAATATTCTATACAATTTATAACTCCTGGTTTCATAATGAGTTATCAAGGAAAAATTTTGAGATTATATGAATGGAACATCATTTTAAGTGTAACCTGTTAACAAACTACTAACACACTATGATCAGTGCCAAGTTAAATGTTTCCTTCCAGTTATGGGTAGTGGGACTAGCCAACTGTAAATTTCAGTATATATTACCAGTAAGTGAAGATTAATGTGATCTTGCTCTCCTATTCCAGCAGTAACGTGTGACTGAAGCAATAGTAGCAGCTATCTATGGGTAAAAGGGATTTATGATCCAAATGGAACAACTTAACTAAATGCAGCTAGATGTTGACCAATTCCAGTTTATAGTATGTATACTACCAGTGATATTTATTTCATTTTCTTTTGTCTACAGTTATATGAAGTAAAAAATCCTTTTCATGAAAGACCATCCCCAAAATAAGAGCATAATTCTTAGTATCCTGTTTTTGAGAGAATGGCTAAAGTTGGGGCTATGAAATAGACCACAGGATTAAATTATGATTGACTCTATCTAGGTTGCTAGGAAAGAATTGCTGCTACTAGAGTCATCTTGCTTTATGGCTGTGAAAGTATTATACAAATGACTTTGGACACAAGTCAGAGAGAAATTTAAAACTTATATAAAAAGGATTTTATTGGATCAAGATGCCAGCAAATGTTTGTAAGAGATCTGAGACCCATTCCTGTTCTGAGAAAATTATTTTCCTGAATATAAGAAACTAGCAAGATTTTGGATCATGAATGTATAGATTTTCATTTCTGGAAGGTAATAGGAAGAATATGATGAGTGAACATTCACCTTATCTTTCAAAGACCCAGACTTTCCATATTACTGCTGTTCATATGCATGTTAAGTCACCTGGAGAGCAAGGAGGCAGAGATGAAGAAGGAGGGAATCCCAGTCCTGGGGAAGAGTAAGTAAAAATGCCCAGAATAAGAAGATTCAGTGTCTTGTATAAGGAACAGCAAGGAAGTCATTGTCACTGGGCTGCAGAGTATGGGTGCATGTGGGTCAGGGGTGCTATGTATAGTCTAAGAAGACTGGAAGTTAGGAAGCAGGACAGGTTATGAAGGACTTTGAATCATGAACAGAGAATTTGACTGTTGATCATGGAAGTAACAGTAGGGAATGGAGTTTACTAAATAGAGGGGCAACATGATGAGAACTGTGCTATAGGAAGATCACTTTAAAAGTAATCAGTGGTGGCAATGTCACAGGAGAGAACAGATCCAGTCTCTCCCTCCTTAAACTCTTCTGGGAGCTGTATATTGGTTTGGGGTTCATATGATTATATATTTATTTTCTTTCAACTAAATCTGTTTTTTCCATTGTTTGTGAACTCCATTTGGATTATCCTTGCATTAGCAAGGATCCACGGAAGATTGGGAAGTCTTGTACTTTATAATCATTCTTTAAGCATCAAATCTCTCTTTTTTCCAGTCTATCCTCCACACTCTGCTGGTGATGTTCTTAAAACACATTGACACTTCGTTGCTCAAGAAGCTTCCATTACTTTTACCTTCAGCATAAAGATAGAGTCATCTGCTTATTATGGAAAATTCTTCACAATCTAACTACTTTGTCAATTGTATTACATTCTACTTTTTTTCATACATCCTACATTATGGATAAATTGGACCACTTTAAGATTCTCATAGAAGATAATTCATCTTTAGTCTGTGTGCTTTTGTACAAGTTATCTTCTGTGCCTGCTTCCTCACTTCCTCTTCTCAGAATCCTTGGCTACCTTGAAAGCTCAGTTCTGCCTAACTTCTTTTCTGATCTTTCTAGGTACTGTTGCCCTCTCATCAAAAAAAATCACTTTTTTTTTACTTTGCATGAGTTTTTTCATTTATTTATATATGTACATGGTGTTTGTTTACAGTAGAAAATGAGTCCCTTGATGGTCAGTAGGATTAAGTTGTATATATGCATACCTAGTACTTAACAATGCCTGGCATATGGCAGGAACTTAACAAGTGTTTACCACTAAATGAATGACAAATTTTCCTCTGTTACACATGCTGCAATTAAAAAACCCCCACTAACCTCATATTTTCTTTGTACCTTGATTGAATTATTTGTGGTTTTATAAAAGTTACATTTATACAATTAAATTCATCTATCCCAGTAATTTGTGGTTAAAAGTTATAGTCCACAATTCTTTCTTCTAACTTTTTATAGTTCATTTCTTTTGTATTTAATTCAATAATCAATCTGGAAGTTATTATTGTATTTGGGGTGAGGTGGGAATCTAAATTTAATCTTTTGCCATATTGCTAGCCATTCTTCCCAGCAACACTTATTGAATAATGAAGCAAACTTGTGTTGTGTACAGATTTATTAAACACTAATATATTTTATTTATTTGGTTCTATTTCTGGATTTTCTATTCTATTCAACTGGCATTTTCTCCTGTAATTTCTTTAGACATTAAGTTGTTTGAATGAGACCATATTTTATAATATGGAGAGGCAATCTACTTTCCTTTTACTTTTATTCTTCTTCAATTTAACCTTTGAAATCCTTATCTATTTGTTTTGATTCCACATCTAATTATGAATGTATATTTAGGTAAATGAATCGATAGGCATTTTACAAGTATTGTATTAAATTTATAAATTCACTTTGGGTATATTTTATTTTCTGCCTTTTTTTGAAACAATCCTTATATTAGAGGAAGCTAGATGGCCTGCTGGTTAAAAACATAGGCCTGGAGTTACAAAGTTCTGAATTCAAATTTGACTTCAGACTTTATTAGATGTGTGACCCTGCTAATAAGTAATTTAACCACAGTTTGTGTCAATTTCCTTACTTGTAAAATGTGCATAATTATAGCATCTACATGCCAAGGCTGTTGTGAGGATTAAAGAAGACAATGTTTAAAAACTGCTTACCATAGTGCCTAGCAGAAAGTAAATGTTCAATAAATGTTTGATTCCCCTTTTCCTTCCCTCCCAGTGAACAATGACTTTCCATGTTGTTTATTTAAATATGCCCTCCTAGAGTAAAGGCAAACTTTACTCTAGTCGACTTCTACTAGAAATCAGGTTTTAATCCCTCTGACTCTTTTACTTTATCTAGGTTGCAATTCATCATGCTACTTATTGGCTATTTCTATACTATGCCATTTGCATTCCAATTTTCTCCACTTTTATTGGATATTTGGGCTCTGATTCCTTGGGAAGTGGACTTTGATTTTTTAAGTTTTCTACTTATCCAGGCCATACCAAAGCTAACCACACCCCATACCATCTCTGAGATGCATCATGGTGTATGCCTCCCTTTTCCCTTTCATTCTAATACTAACTTGGAGAATGGCAACTAAATGGTCTATCATTCTGACATTCTTCTTTTCCTTATTCTTCTATATCTATCTATTGTTTTTTGTTGTTGTTGTTGTTGTTGTTTTTTATTAGAACAGAAACTTCTTGAGGGCAGGGATTATCTTGTTTGCTTGTTTGTGTTTGTATCCCTGATCCTTATAGTGCCTGATACATAGTAAAAATCAATACATATTTTTTCCTCCTTTTATTCATTCATTTCTATTAATGTGATTTTGGAGTTATCTTTGTACAATTGTTGGTTAGGCACATGATTTCTTGATATTTAATGTTTTCTACAATTATAAATTATTTCTCTTCTTAAATATGAAATTAATTACTTTGCTCAAAGTAAACTGTTAATGTATCTTTATCAGTAGTATACTATACAAAAATGCAAATAATTTTGCATGGTTTAGCTTGTATATTTCAACACTGCTGAATTTATTTGTTGCCTAAATTATTTTAGACTGATATTTTCAAGTTGTCTGCAAACAACCTCATTTCTGATGTTAAATCTTTATTTTCTTGTAATTACTATTACTTATATCATTTCCCCCCATATTTTCTACCACTCAAAGTGCTTTTAATGTTTTTTCATTGCTTATAATATTGACCGATAGTCTGAGGTAGATACTCTTTTCCCTAGTAAAGACAATTTTCTCTTTCTTTAAATAGAAACTATAATCAAAGGTCTTTCTGTATCTTTGGGTATGAGCATGCAATTATATTAAATAAAACTTTGCTCATTTAATTATAAAAGTATCAAATATTGTTACTCTAATAATTTGATCATTGTACAATATATGCTATTAATATTTCAAAAATTATTCTAAACTTAATAAGCACCTAAAAATTCCATGTGAAAAATAGAATAGAAAAAGAGAATTACTCATGAAGCCATGAAACTTTATGATATACAGCTTTCTTTTTATGTGTTTAACAAATTCACCATCTAACTTTCAAAGCAGCTCTACTTGTCTGTTTTCCTTCTGGCCTTCCTTTTTTCATTTCGTACTGTAAAAGAACAAAAACAATAACATTTTGATGATTCTGTCTCCATATTTTTGTTTCTATATCATTCTTTCTCTTTCTATCCCCTCAGCCTTGATTTTTATTATACTTCAGTATTTTTGTGTCATATTATTGTGAGCATTTATTATATTCCCAATACCTAATCATATTTGATTTCCTGCTATAAATTCTCTTTCATGGTGATGACTATTTTGTTGAACTGCCAAACATTATTTGCTATTATAATATTTAGTATTTTGCATTCATATTAATTAATAAAATTGTATTGTAATTATTTGTCATACTTGTCAAGTTTCAAGATCATATTGGCCTCATAAAAGAATATAGATAGCATTTTTCATTAACCCAGTTGAAAAAAATACCTGTGAAGTATTGGAATTGCCATTTGTTCTTTTAAGTTTTGGAAAAATTACACTGTAAATCTATCTTGGCCACATGATTTTTGTGGTATAATTCATTGATTATATTTTTCTTTGAAATTACCATATATATTGTCTATTTATTTTGTTGTATGAATTTGAATGTTTTATATTTTAATAAGCACAAGACTATCCACAAATAGGATTATTTGAAGTACTTTGTCAAACACAACAAAGATTCTTAACTTTTATTATGTCATGGACCTGTTGTGGAAATCTGGTGAAACCTATGGAGTGCTTCTAAGTGTGCTTTAAATGTATATAATAAAAAAACCAAAGAATTACAAAAGAAACCAATTATATTGAAAGTTTCCATCGAAGTTCTTGGACCTCCTGCCATCTATTTTGGCATATTCCTTAAGAACTCTGAACTCCAGGTTAAGAATTCTCAAATTATCCTTTTTCCATTTAGAGTCTGCATCTTTTAGGCTACATAATATTCTCTGTGAAATGCATAATTACTCAAATAACTTGATTTGTATTTTACATGGAAGAAACTAAATGGATCAAAAATATTATCTAATTCAATTCAACATTTATTATGTACCTAAAATGTGTAAAAGACTGTGATAGATTATAACAATGCAAATATTTTTTCAAGTCCCTACTTTAAAAGAATTTATATTCTGCTGAAATGGTTACAACCATATCATGTAGATGGGAATGTAATGAGGCTTGGAGGGAGGACAGGTTAGATATAAATCTAGCATTTGCTTCCTCTACTCTTCTCCAAGGGAGATTTTTATTCCTCCCAGGAAAGGAAGCAGACGATTAGAGTCAGAGACTGATCTACTTTCCACAGGGAGAGGAGGCACAAAGCTAGAATTATATCTATCAGAAATAATTGGGCTAGCATTCGAAAGGAGTCATAAAACCTCCAGATGGTCCATCTGAACATACCCCTTATCTTTTAGATTCAGACTCACTGTCTTCTAGTTCCTTTCCTAGCTTCTCAGAATTTTTATAAAATTCCTCCATACCCCTAACCTGTCAGAATTGCATTGATAGTCCCTTCCTGGAACTCCATTCCTCACCAGTGCTCAACTCCTCTTTCTGCTCCTTCTGCCTCATGAGCTCTTTGTTCTCGGGAATCCTATAAGAATCTTGTAACCAAACTTACTATTTGTTGGACCTACTTGAGATCCAGTCGGGTGGCATGTTTGCCAGTCTAAATTCTAAATGGACTGTGTACTTTGAGACAATAGTCCTAGCAGTCCTGATCCATAGCTATGTATTCTGAACTTTCAATTAACATCAATAAAATATTAACGAATCTCCAATGTGTGATACTGCCTCAGTTTCTCCCTGAGCATTACAGTAACTCACAAGGGGAAATTTCTCAGATTCTCCAATGTAGTAACCTGGGGATAGATAGGGACAAGATGGGGTTTGCCATCAACTCTCATAATGACTTCTCAGATTTTTTCCCCTCTCTTCAGCAACGTGAAGTGGGATTGTCACTGTTAATCTTCTCTTTAGAAGCTGGAAGCCTCAAGAAGAACCTGAAGAGACTTAGGAGACGATTATCCTTCTCTCCTAAACTCAATTTCTCTCTTTCTTATATAGGTATTTGTTGATCTCCATGAAAGAGGAGAGAATCCCACACCAAGAGGTTTTGGGTTCTAGGAGCATAGCCAGTGAGTTGGGTTGTCAGTATATATATGTCTATATATCTATATCTATATCTATATCTATCTATATCTCTATATCTATGTATCTATCTTCTACTGACTCAGATAATTGACAATGCAGTAAATTAGAAGTTATATAGAAAAAACAGATTAGATTACACTTGCAATTTTTTATATTTCTATTTTTTTATTAAAGCTATTTATTTGCAAAACATATGCATGGGTAATTTTTTAACAGTGACCCTTGCAAAACCTTATATTACAATGTTTTCCTCCTCCCTACCCCCTCCCCTATATGGCAGGTAGTCTAATACATGTTAATTATGTTAAAATACATGACAAGTCAAATATATGTATACATATTTATACAGTTATCTTGCTGTACAAGATAAATCGGATCTACAAGAAAAATAACCTGAGAAGGAAAACAAAATGCAAGCAAATATCAATAGAGAGGGTGAAAATGCTATGTTGTGGTCCACACTCAAATCCCACAGATCTCTCCCTGAGTGTAGATGGCTTTCTTCATCACTGAACAATTGGAACTGGTTTGAAACATTTCATTGTTGAAGAGAACCATGTCCATCAGAATTGATCATCATATAGTCTTGTTGTTGCCTTGTATAATGATCTCCTGGTTCTGCTGATTTCACTTAGCATCAGTTCATGCAAGTCTCTCCAGGTCTCTCTGAAATCATCCTGCTGGTCATTTCTTACAGAACAATAATATTCCATGATATTCATATACCATAATTTATTCAGCCATTCTCCAGTTGATGGGCATCCATTCAGTTTCCAATTTCTAGCCACTACAAAGAGGGCTGTCACAAACATTTTTGCACATGTGCGTCCCTTTCCTTCCTTTAAGATCTCTTTGGGATATAAGCCCAATAGAAACACTGCTGGGTCAAAGGGTATGCACAGTTTAAAAACTTTTTGAGCATAGTTCCAAACTGCTCTCCAGAATGGTTGTATCCATTCACAGTTCCACCAACAATGTATCAGTGTCCCAGTTTTCCCACATCCCCTCCAACATTCATCATTATCTTTTCCTATCATCTTAGCCAATCTGACAGGTGTGTAGTGGTATCTCAGAGTTGTCTTAATTTGCATTTTTCTCAGCAATATACACTTGCAAAATTGTACAAAACTTTCAACACCCTCAGTTATACTTTGGCACAAAATTTCATATGTTTAATAACAGTATTCTTTCAATTATGTTATATAGCTAGCATTTATCTATCATACAATCCCACAATGACTATACTTGAATTCATATTTCCTGTTTTTCTGACCAAAATGCTCACTCTTCCCTCACCCTTTAGGGTTACAGGTTGCGTTGCACAATGCCATGTAAAGTACACATTCAACACCCTGTTTCTTTCTTTTTTTATTTTATTTTATTTGCAAAGCATATGTATGGGTAATTCTTCAACATTAACCCTTACATAGCTTTCTGTTACAAATTTTTCCCCCCTATTCACCACCCCTCCCCTAGATGGCAGGGTATCCACTACATGTTAATTATGTTAAAATACTTGACAAATTGAATAAATGTATACATATTTCCACACATCATTGTTGCACAAGAAAAAACGTATCTACACAAAAGACATATCAGATAAAGGAAACACAATGTAAGCAAACATCAATCAAGAGTATGAGAATGTTATGTTGTGGCCCACACTTCACAACCCTCTCTCTGGGTGTACATGACCCTCCTTGGTGAACAATTGGAACTGGTTTGAAACATTTCATTGTTGAAGAGAGCCATATCCATAAGAATTGATCGTCATATAGTATTGTTGTTGCCGTGTATAATGATCTCCTGGTTCTGCTCATTTTGCTCAGCATCAGTTCATGGAAGTCTCTCCAGGCCTCTCTGAAATCATCCTGCTGGTCGTTTCTTACAGAACAATATGAGCATAGTTCCAAATTACTCTCCAGAATGGCTGGATCTGTTCACAGCTCCATCAACAATGCATCAGTGTCCCAGCCTTCCCACATCCCCTCCAACATTCATCATTAACTTTTCCTGTCATTTTAGCCAATCTGACAGGTGTGTAGTGGTACCTCAGGGTTGTCTTGATTTGCATTTCTCTGATCAATAGTGATTTGGAGCACCTTTTCATATGACTACAAATAGTTTTAATTTCATCCTCTGAAAATTGTCTGTTCATATCCTTTGAACATTTATAGATTGGAGAATGGTTTGAATTCTTATAAATATGAGACAATTCTCTATATATTTTAGAGATGAGACCTTTATCAGAACCCTTAAATGTAAAGATGATTTCCCAGTTTATTGATTCCCTCCTAATCTTGACTGCATTGGTTTTGTTTGTACAAAAACTTTTTAACTTAATATAATCAAAGTTATCTATCTGGTTTTCAATTAAGAGTTCCAGTTATTCTTTGGATATAAATTTATTCCATCTCCATAGGTCTGAGAGGTAAACTATATTACGTTCCTCTAATTTACTTATGGTATCACTCTGTATATCCAGATCATGAATCCATTTAGATCTTATCTTAATATGTGGTGTCATCTTTGGGTCAAGCCCTAATTTCTTTCATACTAGTTTCCAATTTTCCTAGCAGTTTTTGTCAAATAGTGAGTACTTATCCCAGAAGCTGCGGTCTTTGGGTTTATCAAAAACTAAGTTACTATAATTATTGCCTAATTTGTCTTGTGAATCTATCCTATTCCACTGATCGACTACTCTATTTCTTAGCCAGTACCAAATGGTTTTGATGACTGCTACTTTGTAATATAGTTTCAGATCTGGTACAGCAAGTCCACCTTCATCAGTCTTTTTTTTTCTTTAATTCTCTTGAAACTCTGGACCTTTTGTTCTTCCAAATGAATTTTGCTACTATTTTTTCTAGATTTGTAAGATAATTTCTTGGGAGTTTGATAAGGCACTAAATAAGTAAATTAGTTTGGGTAGTATTGTCATTTTTATTATATTCACTTGGCCTACCCAGGAATATTTTATGTTTTTCCAATTGACTAAGTCTGATTTTATTTGTGTGGAAAGTGTTTTGTAGTTTAGTTCATACAGTTCCTGACTTTCCCTTGGCAGATAAATTCCCAAATATTTTATACTATCAACAGTTATTTTGTATGGAATTTCTTTTTGTATCTCTTGCTGCTGAACTTTATTGGTAATATATAAAAATGCTGATGATTTATGGGGATTTATTTTGTATCTTGCAACTTTGCTAAAGTTGTGAATTGTTTCTAGTAGTTTTTTAGTTGAGTCTCTAGGGTTCTCTAAGTATACCATCATGTCATCTGCAAAGAGTGATAATTTGGCTTCCTCATTACCTACTCTAATTCCTTTTATCTCTTTTTGACTCCATTACATATGATGCTTGCTGATGGTTTCAAGTAGATACTACTAATCATTTTAAGGAAAAGCCCATTTATTCCTATACTCTCCAGTGTTTTAATAGGAATGGGTGTTGGATTTTATCAAAGGCTTTTTCTGCATCTATTGAGATAATCATATGGTTTTTGTTTCCTAATATTGAACCAACCTTGCATTCCTAGTATAAATCCTACTTGGCCATCGTGTACTATCCCGGGGGTAACCTTCTATTATTATTATTACTATTAATTTGATAGTTTTCTTATTTTCAATTTTATTGATCTCCCCTTTAATTTTCAGAATTTCCAATTTGGTATTTAATTGAGGGTTTTTAATTTGGTGTTTTTCTAGCTTTTTTAATTGTAAGCCCAGTTCATTGACCTTCTCTTTCTCTACAACACCCTGTTTCTTTTATTCAGTCTTCATTTCTTTTAATGAGCCCTTGCTTGATTACATTGGTGAAGACTAGGTGTTCATTTTTATTTCCTTGTGTTAAAATGTTACTAAAAGTATTCATAAAAATTAAATTTTCAAGAGTACTTTAATATTCACAGTGTGCGCACTTTGGAATTTTGACATCCAATGTGATAAATATTATTCATGACCCTCTTAGTTATCCCTCCCTAAAATTTAGTTCTTTTAAAACAATATTTCATTTATCTTGCAGTTTTATCTGGACATTTTTTATTCTCTATTCAATTCTAATTTAAAGTTCTTTTAAATACATCAAAAAGTCAATCATGCTTTTTTTACCTGTAGTACTAATGAGATATCCTCTACCTCAACTCAACAGCCTGCTTATTGTTCTAATTCCAAATTGTGTCCAGAAAACCATGTCCTTCTCTTCAACTACATCCACATGGGCATTCTCCCTATTTTCTGCCAATGTCCCAGCTTTCGAATGAAAACAAGGGCTAAATTGTTTGGAAGTCTTGATTTTCTGGCTAGTTCCTTCCAGTCAAATTCGGTTTACATGTATAGACAGCACTTTAACATTTAAGGTTAACACAAGAAATCTTACCTTGAGAAAGCTTCCTGTGGAGAAGTTTGAGGTTTATGGAAGCAACTGAAAACATAATTATTAGAATATTTTTCCTCCTCCTATTTCCCTATTCTGTTTTACTAGAAATTATATTTATTCATGATTTCATGCAAATTGGAGATGCTTTTTTTTCTCCTTGATATGCTTTCAAAGACAAATGGGAGAATAGAATTTATCCTGTGGAATTTACTTCTACCTGAGTCAGGATTTACTTTCAAAGTCCTCCTTCCCTTTTGGTTCACCCAAATTTACATTGACATGTTCCTTTGATTTATGTTTTTTCATCCAGATGGTCAACTAATGACAGAATAACTCTGACTCTGCAGAATGATATGTGGTAAGTATGATTTCTTAATGTTGTGCCACAGTTCCCGTCTCAATTTCCCTCAGTTGTTCTGCTTCACTTTCCCTTAATTGTTCTGCCCAAAAATAGCAACCCCCACTTCCTGACCATCAGAAATAATTGGACTCACATTCCAAAGGAGTCATAAAACCTCCAGATGGACAGCCTTGACATACCCCTTATCTTTTGGCTTCAGACTTACTGTCTTCCTTTCCCAGTTTCTGTCTCAAGCTTCTTTTTCACTTCCTATCTGCCAGAATAGAATTTATATTTCCTTGGATCCCAGATGTTCTGAGCTGTTCCCATGAGTTCTTTGTCTCTCTGAGCTATAAAATCCATGATGCCCATTAATGAGGTACTGGATAATTTATGACATTAGTCCTATTCAGTCGGCTGTCATGTCTGTCAGTCTAAACTCACAATGGACTGTGTGCTTTGAGACATGAATCCCAGCAGTCCTGATCCATAGCTATGGATTCTGAACTCTCAATTAACATCAATAAAGTATTACCTAATTTCCAATGTGTGATACTGCCTCAGTTTCTCCCTGAGCATTACATTATGATGTTTTTATTAAAGGGAAAAGCAAATAGGGCATTGTTCCCATGGGGTGTTTCTTTATTAACAATAAAAAATGCATATGCCACTAGCCAAAATACCTTCCTCTCTCCCTCCCTCCTTTTTCCCTCCCTTCTTTCCTTCCCTCTGCCCATGTGTAGTATCATATCCTTACCTACAGATGCTCTTAAAAGTAATTTTCTCTCTTTTTTGAACCTTTGAACACTCCCAAGATAACTTGCCTTTTACTGGCTAAATTTCTTTCTTAAGCACCATATCTTAAACTAAAACCAATCTGATTGTAATTGGCCTCCAAATAAGTCCTAGGTCAAGCTCCATTTGTTTGGGTCCTAACTGATTCAGATTGAATGTAAATAGCAGTCATTTCAGTTCTGGCCAGAAACCCTGAGGATTTTCCCTTTCCAGATTCATTCATTTATGTATTTAGATTTTCTTGGCCAAAATGAAACAGGAGATTCTTGTTCATTTACTCCCAAATCCTGGTCTCACCCCTGTCCCAACTCCTCTGTCTCCCCTGAATTATAAAAGATCATATCACTCCAAACCAAATTGCTCATTAAAACTCTGTGTTGTAATTGTTTGAATCTGTAAATAAAATAACAATCCTTTGTAACTTATGATGTATGCCTGACTTGATTTCTTCAGTAAATTTAATTGTAACCAAATATCTATTATACTTTTTAATAATATTCTTCATAATTATGTTCTCCCAAATCCATTTCATCTTATTACTCCTGGCACCTATTTTACCTCTTCACAAACATTTAACAATAAAGCTCTAAGTTCTGTGAAATAGGCACTATTATTATTATTTAATTTTACCAATGAGGAAACCTAGACAGTCAGAATTTAAATGACTTGCTCAGGGTCATATAATTAGTAAGTGTCAGAGGTAGGATTTGAACTTAGTTTTTCCTGATTCCAGGTCCAGTGTTCTCTCCACCTAGCATTTCCTAGGATAGTTATATTGAGAAAGGATTGGATTTTGATCTGCTTGATCTCTCAGGCTGCATAGTGCAAAGTTGAAGTCAGAAAACTTCTGCTCATAGCTTGGCTTTCACATTTAGTAATTGTATAGTCACAGAAAATTAATCTGAACTCTTTGAGCCTCACTTTACTCTTCTGTAAAATAAAAATGATGCACATAGTGACTACTTCACAGATTTGTGTTTAGGGGAACACTTTGTAACTTTAAAACATTATACACAAATATATTTATATGCATGCATATATTCATATATATTATATATTTTCATTTATACACACATATGTCTTTGTTTTTCTTTGAGCATCTCAAAACTCCACTTCTAATAGGTAGGAAATATGAGGAACATTAATCAATCAATAAACATTTATTAAGTGTCTACTATGTGCCAGAAAATGTGCTAAGCCTCCTGTTTAAGAAGGACCTTTCTAACAATCAGAAATATCAAAAAATAGAAACAATTCTTAAGAGATAATGACAAAGTAGGTGACAAAACATCTTCAGAGGCACCTAAGGATATTGTTGTTTTTCATGTCTGCAGTCCCTTTGAACTCCAAGATTCTTTGTTGTCCACTTGTCTTGTAATGCTGGGAGAAACTGAGGCAGTACTTGAGATTAGAAAGTATTGTTTATTGATAGTATTGGAGAGTTAAGACTAGTCAGCTGAATAGGACTATTGTCTCAAAGTATTCAGCCCCTGGAGAGTTTGGACTGGAAGCCATATTAGCCAGCCATCTGGATCTCAAAGTATCCAGAACTCTACTGAGGGGCTCCAAGGACTCTTATAGGGCTCCAGCACACAGGGAAACAAAGGCAGAAGGAGGAGTAGAGCGCTGGCAGGATTGAAATTCCAGGAAAGAACTATAAATTCAGTTCTGGCAAGTTGGGAGTATGGAGGAAGGATTATAAATTCTGGTAAGTTTGGGAAGAAGTTGAGAGCCACTGAGTCTGGGGCCATAAAGATAAGGGATATGTCTGGGTATTTGAGATAGGCCATCTGGAGGATTTATGACTCTTTGGAATGCCAGTGGCCATAACTCTACAGCCCCAATTATTTCAGTCCTGATGGCCAGGAACTGGGGCTGCCACCAGGCAGAACAATTGGGAAACTGAGACAGGGGAACTGTGGCACAACAGTTTCAGTCCTGAGTGACTCTTCTTGACTCTATTTGGGTTTTTTTTTTTTTTTTGACAAAGATACAGCAGTGGTTTGCTTTTTCCTATTCCAGCTCATTTTACATATGATGAACTGAGGCAAATAGGGCAAAGTGAGTGGCACAGGGTCACATATCTACTTCAGTGTTTAAGGCTGTATTTGAACTTAGGTTCTTCTGACTTCAGAGCCAGCACTCTACTGCATTGCCAAAATTCTCTATATAAATATATGCAGTCATACGCACATAAACCCCTTATGACAATATGACTTAGAGATTGAAGGAAACTTAGAAATTGTCCAGACTTACTCCATTTAATAGAAGATGCAGTTAGTTAGCCCCAATAGAGAGCAAGTGACATATCTGAGGTTATACTAAAAGAAATAGTAATTAGAAAAATCTTCATCTAAAGAAAATTCTCTGATTCTAGTTAATCATTTTTCTGTTACACCCCACTACCTTACTAGTATAAGATTATTTTTGTCTTTTGTGTATATAACTATGTATCTATATATTGTTTCTTCTGACTATATTATGTTTTTAAAGGGAAGAGATTTTTATTTTTTTCCCTTTTAAATTCTCAATGTCCAGTATAATGCTTACGTGCTTAACATTAAGTACTTATATACTTAAGTATGGATTACTTGATCAAATGATTTGGGCTCCAAGATTTTTTTTTAATTTTAATTGATATTAGGAACTTGTCATCATCTTTGCTTAATGTTTTCAAGCTCAACCCTAATTCTCTTCATAGTTTACATACATACAAAAAGATTTACATGCCTAAGAGAGTACTTTCAGCAAAATAGAACTTGGTCAGATGGAATCAGAGGACTATGTTTTAGTTGGAAGGTCATACGGCATCATATAAAAATAATTGATGCTATAACCAGTAGACTCAGGTTCCTCTTCCAGGAACTTTCTAGCTGCCAGATGATGTACAAATCAATTTACTTCTCTGGACTTTACTTCTTTGACTTGTAAAATTCAGATGAACCAGATGAAGGCCCTTTTATTCTGAATATACTACCATTCTAAATACTGGGGAGAAGAAATGTAGACTAGGGTACTAATAACATTTGTAATGAGCATTAAGTAATCAGCACAAAATTAAAAAGGAAATAACTTTGAGTGTTTCAGGCAAAAGATATATATTTAAATAGAAATATGAGAAGCTTTAAAAGGCTTCTGAATGCCATGTAGTAGGCAGATGCTAACGGATTTCTTATGAAGATTTGGGGTCAAATGATTCAATTTCTTATGAAGATTTGGGGTCAAATGATTCGATTACTTTCCATTTCACTTAAAATATATGATGATGCTTTTTCATGACACATCGTCATTTTTGCTACTCAATTAATCTACTATTTCTTTGTTGTTGGTATCCTTCACTACTGCCCATTGACATCCATATTATATGATTCTTATCTTTGTTTTTCTGTAAATCATACATAGACAATCACCAAACATTTTAAAGACTTTCATCTGGTTCTTTAAGTATTGTGTGGCTATCATTGCAGTGTTCTGGCTCATGTCTGTTATTCCCCCACTCGTTGCTAATCAGCCACATAAATTATGTCTCATCTTTGGAAAGACATTAAGTGACTTAATTGAGCCTTTCAGAAAAATGCAATGAATTAGTGTCTTTTCGGTCACACTTCTGTTTTTACAAAGGTGAGAAAAATGAGATGAAGTGGATCTTTCAGATCATGATGCAATAAAAATCACATGCAATATAAGGCCAGGAGAAAATAGACCAAAAGTTAATTGGAAATTAAATAATCTAATCCTGAAGAATGAATGGGTGAAAGAGCAAATTATAGACACAATCGATAATTTCATCCAGGAGAATGACAATAATGAAACAGCATACCAAAATTTGTGGGACATGGCCAAAGCAGTTATAAGGGGAAATTTTATATCTCTAGATGCTTACTTGCATAAAATAGAGAAAGAAAAGATCAATGAATTGGGCTTATTATTAAAAAAAACTAGAAAAAAACAAATTAAAAACCCTCAATTAAATACCAAATTGGAAATTCTAAAGATAAAAGGGGAAATTAATAAAATTGAAAATAAGAAAACTATTGAATTAATAAATAAAACTAAGAGTTGGTTTTATGAAAAAACCAACAAAATAGATAAGCCTTTAGTTAATTTGATCAGAAAAAGGAAAGAGGAAAATCAACTTGGTAGTCTCAAGAATGATAAGGGAGAACTTTCCTCCAATGAAGAGGAAATTGGAGTAATAATTGGGAGTTACTTTGCCCAACTTTATGCCAATAAATTTGATAATCTAAATGAAATGGAGGAATATCTACAAAAACATAAATTGCCCAGGTTAGCAGAAGAGGAAATAAATTATTTAAATAGCCCCATTTTGGAAAAAAGAAAGAGAACAAGCTATTAACCAACTCCCTAAGAAAAAATCTTCAGGGCCAGATGGATTTACATGTGAATTCTACCAAACATTCAGAGAACAATTAATCCCAATACTATACAAACTATTTGAAAAAATAGAGACAGAAGGTATACTACCAAATTCCTTCTATGATACTGATATGGTGCTGATAGCTAAACCAGGTAGGGTGAAAACAGAGAAAGAAAACTATAGACCAATTTCCCTAATGAATATTGATGCAAAAATCTTAAGTAAGATATTAGCAGTGAGATTACAGAAAGTCATCCCCAGGATAGTACACTATGACCAAGTAGGATTTATACTAGGAATGCAGGGCTGGTTCAATATTAGGAAAAATATCAGCATAATCAATTATATTAATAACAAAACTAAGAAAAAACTATATGATTATCTCAATAGATGCAGAAAAAGCATTTGATAAAATCCCACACCCATTCCTATTCAAAACACTGGAGAGTATAGGAATAAATGGACTTTTCCTTAAAATGATTAGTAGTTATCTACTTAAAACCTTCAGCAGGGGGCAGGTAGGTGGTGCAGTGGATAGAGCAACCAGCCCTGAAGTCAGGAGGACCTGAGTTCAAATCTGGTCTCAGACACTTAATATTCCCTAGCTGTGTGACCTTGGGCAAGTCACTTAACCTCAATGGCCTCAGCAAAAAAAAACAAAAAACAAACAAACAAACAAAAAAAAACCCTTCAGCAAGCATTGTATATAATGAAGACAAACTAGAACCATTCCCAATAAGATCAGGAGTGAAACAAAGCTGCCCACTGTCACCATTACTATTTAATATGTATTAGAAATGTTAGCTTTGGCAATAAGAAAAGAAAAAGAGATAAAAGGAATTAGAGTAGGTAATGAAGAAACCAAATTAAAACTCTTTGCAGATGACATGATGGTATACTTAGAGAACCCTAGATACCCAACTAAAAAACTACTAAAAACAATTCAGAAATTTAGCAAAGTTGCAGGATGCAAAATAAATCCACATAAATAAATCATCAGCATTTTTATATACTATCAACAAAATTCAGCAGCAAGAGATACAAAAAGTAATTCCATTCAAAATAACTGACGATAATATAAAATATTTGGGAATCTATCTGCCAAAGAAAAGTCAGAAACTATACGAACTAAACTACAAAACACTTTCCACACAAATAAAATCAGACCTAGTCAGTTGGAAAAACATTAAGTGCTCCTGAGTAGGCCGAGTGAATACAATAAAAATGGCAATACTAATCAAACTAATTTACTTATTTAGTGCCATACCAATCAAACTCCCAAGAAATTATTTTACAGATCTAGAAAAAAAAATAGTAGCAAAGTTCATTTGGAAGAACAAAATATCAAGAATTTCAAGGGAATTAATGAAAAAAAAAAAGGCAGATGAAGGTGGCCTTGCTTTACCAGATTTAAAACTATATTATAAAGCAGCGGTCATCAAAACCATTTGGAACTGGCTGAGAAATAGAGCAGTCGATCAGTGGCATAGGATAGGATATCAGGACAATCTAGGCAATAACTTTAGCAATTTAGTGTTTGATAAACCCAAAGACCACAGATTTTGGCATAAGTACTCACTATTCGGCAAAAACTGCTGGGAAAATTGGAAACTAGTGTGGAAAAATTAGGGTTTGACCTACACCTAACACCACATACCAAGATAAGATATAAATGGGTTCATGATTTGGATATAAAGAGTGATATTGTAAGCAAATTAGAGGAACATAGAATAGTTTACCTCTCAGACCTGTGGAGATGGAATAAATTTATGTCCAAAGAAGACCTGGAACTCCTAATTGAACACCAGATAGATAATTGTGATTATATTAAGTTAAAAAGTTTCTGTACAAACAAGACTAATGCATTCAAGATTAGGAGGGAAGCACCAAATTGGGAAATCATCTTTACATTTAATGGTTCTGATAAAGGCCTCATTTCTAAAATATATAGGGAATTGTCTCATATTTATAAGAATTCAAACCACTCTTCAACAGATAAATGGACAAGGGATATGAACAGATAATTTTCAGATGATGAAATTAAAACCATTTCTAATCATATGAAAAGATGCTCCAAATCACTATTCATTAGAGAAATACAAATTAAGACAACTCTGAGGTACCACTACACACCTGTCAGATTAGCTAAAATGACAGGAAAAGTTAATGATGAATGCTGGAAGGGATGTGGGAAAGCTGGGACACTAATACATTGTTGGTGGAACTGTGAACGGATCCAAACATTCTGGAGAGCAATTTGGAGCTATGCTCAAAAAGTTATCTCACTGTGCATACCCTTTGACCCAGCAGTGTTTCTATTGGGCTTATATCCCAAAGAGATTTTAAAGGAGGGAAAGGGATCCACATGTGCAAGAATGTTTGTTGCACCCCTTTTTGTAGTGGCTAGAAACTGGAAACTGAATGGATGCCCATCAATTGGAGAGTGGCTGAATAAATTATGGTATATGAATATTATGGAATATTATTGTTCTGTAAGAAACGACCAGCAGGATGATTTTAGAGAGGCCTGGAGAGACTTGTATGAACTGATGCTGAGTGAAGCGAGCAGAACCAGGGGATTATTATACACAGCAACAACAATATAATATGATGATCAATTCTGATATACATGGCTCTCTGCAACAATGAAATGTCTCAAACCAGTTCTAATTGCTCAGTGAAGAAAGCCATATGCCCCCAGAGAGAGGGATATGAAATGTCGACCACAACATAACATTTTCATGGTCTCTATTGATGTTTGCTTACATTGGGTTTCCTTTCTCAGATATTTTTTGTTCATATAGATAAAATTGTTCTTGCACAGCAAGATAAGTATGGAAATATGTATTCATATGTTGGACTTGTCAAGTATTTTAATATAATTAATATGTAGTGGACTTCCTGCCATCTTGGGAAGGGGAGGGGACTGGGGGGAAAATTTGTAACAGAAAGCTTTGTAACGATAAATGTTGAGGAGTTACCCATACATATGTTATGCAAATAAAAAGCCTTAATAAAAAAAAAGAAGAAAAAGTCAAACACATATGGATTTGAAAGGTCTACTGTTCACTCTATCTCAATTTGTTGTGAATATCTATCTTGGGACAATCAAATGATTTTAGACAACATTGGTCCAGAAGAAGATCAAAGTTTTCCAGATGCTTTTACATAGAGGATCTTATTTTAACCTCACCAAAACTTGTGAAAAATGGTTGGAATATGCATATTATTATCACCCCCTTTTTACAATTGAAGGAACTGAGACCTAAATAAGTTAATTGACTTTGCCAAGGATTAAACTTCAGTTCTTGCATCTAGAACCATAGTCCAAGAATATCCACTAGCCTAGGGCTACCTATGGTTCTAGATGCTAAAGAGCCAAAATTGTTTCTGGATTATTTGAACAAATTTTGGGAGATCATCCTAGGAATTAGTATAAGTAATTAGAAAGTATAAATTATCTGATAAAATTGAACACCTCTCCCTTCCAGATACTTTATCATTTTTTGGTGTGTGTGTGTGTGTGTGTGTGTGTGTGTGTATGTGTGTTTGGAAATTATTCTTTTCTAATTCTCCTTGAAATTTGTTATTCTTTTTCAATTTCTCTCATTTCTTTCTTTTTCTTTTAATAAAGCTTTTTATTTACAAAACATATGAGTGATTTTTATACATTGACCTTTGCAAAAACTTTTTTTCCCAAGCTTTTCCCCTCCTTCCCCCCACCCCTCACCCCTAGATGAGAGGTAATCTAATACATGCTAAATAGGATAAATTATATGACAAATACAATACATGTATACATATCTATACAGTTATCTTACTGCACAAGAAACATCAGATCTAGAAAGAGAAGAAGAAAAAAACAACCTAAGAAGGAAAACAAAATGCATGGAAATATTCACAGAAAGCGTTAAAATGCTGT
>JAJPUD010004056.1:61786-80083 GCA_023553655.1 Myrmecobius fasciatus
CCCAATCATTGATTTTCTCTTTCTCTATTTTATGCAAATAAGCATCTAGAGAATAAAATTTCCCCTTATTACTGTTTGGCTGTATCCCACAAATTTTGGTATGTTGTCTCATTATTGTCATTCTCTTGGATGAAATTAGTAATTGTGTCTGTAATTTGCTGTTTCACCCACTCATTCTTTAGGATAAAATTATTTAGTTTCCAATTGGTTTTTGGTCTATTTTCTCCTGGCCTTATATTACATGTGATTTTTATTCTGTCATGATCTGAAAAAAATACATTTATTATTTCTGCCTTCCTGCATTTGATTTTGAGGGTTTTGTGTCCTAACACATGGTCAATTTTTGTATCAGTTCCATGGACTGCTGAGAAAAAGTAAACTCCTTTCTGTCTCCATTTAATTTCCTCCAAAGATTTATCATATCTAACTTTTCTAACATTTTGTTTACCTCCTTAACTTCTTTCTTATTTATTTTGTGGTTTGATTTATCAAGTTCTGAGAGAGGGAGGGTGAGATCCCCTGCTATTATAGTTTTGCTGTCTATTTCTTCTTGCATCTCTCTGAACTTTTCCTCTAGGAATTTCCATGCTATACCACTTGCTGCATATATGTTTAGTATTGGTATTGCTTCATTATCTGTGGTACCCTTTAGGAAGATATAATTTCCTTCTTTGTCTCTTTTAATTAAGTCTATCTTTGCTTTTACTTGGTGTGAGATCAGGATTGCTATTCCTGCTTTTTTTGTTCACCTGAAGCATAATAGATTCTGCTCCAGCCTTTTACCTTCACCCTGTATGTATCTCTATGTTTTAGATGTGTTTCTTGTATACAGCATATTGTTGGAATCTGGTTTTTAATCCAGTCTGCTATCTGCTTCCGCTTTATGGGAGAGTTCATTCCATTCACATTCACAGTTAAGATAACTAATTTTGTATTTCCTGCCATCTTATTTACCCTAGCTTATGCTTTTCTCTTTCTTATCCCCTTTCCCTCCTCCCTACTATTTTGCTTTTGATAACCACTTCCCTCAAACAATCCTTCCCCACCCTCTTTTTCCCCCTTTCCCCCCTGTTTCCTTATAAATGTCTATTATTCCCTCAGAGCCAAATCTGATGAGATGGAGATTTACCCAATTCTCATTCCCCTCTCTTTTTTCCCCTCAATCATTATAGGTTATCTTTGCCTCTGCATGTGATGTAATTTCCCTTATTTTTCCTCCTTTTCCTCTTCTTCCAGTGTTATCCCTTCTCTACCTCTAATTTCTTTTTCAGTTTATCATATCATAATAATCATAAAATCACAATAATCATATCAAAATAATCATAAAATCACAGTAATCTTATAATCATAATGTAATAATACATTCATAAAATCAACCCTCATTGTATAAATATCTATAACATAAATATAGTTCTCAAGAGTTTTTTTTTCCTCATTACCTTTTTATGTTTCTCTTGTGTTCTGTGTTTGTGGATCAAATTTTTTGTTCAGTTCTGGTCTTTTCAGTAGAAATAGGTGAAATTCCCCTATATCATTGAATAACCATCTTCTTCCCGGGAAGATAATGCTCATTCTAGCTGGGTAACATTCTTGGCTGTAATCCAAGTTCCTTTGCCCTTCAGAATGTCTGATTCCAGGCCCTTCGATCCTTCAAAGTAGAAGCTGCTAGGTCCTGTGTGATCCTAATTGTGGCTCCTCAATATTTAAATTGTTTCTTTCTGGCTTCTCATAATATCTTTTCCTTGGTATGATAGTTCTGGAATTTAGCTACGATATTTCTGGGGGATTTAATTTTTGGGTTTCTTTCAGGAGGTGATCAGTGGATTGTTTCAAGGAGTATTTTGCCTTCTGGGTCTAAAATATCAGGGCAGTTTTCTTTTATGATTTCCTGGAAGATAGTGTCCAGGTTCTTTTTTTCATCATGGCTTTCAGGAAGCCCTATAATCCTTAGATTGTCTCTCCTAGATCTATTTTCCAGGTCAGTTGTTTTTTCTAGGAGATATTTCATGTTTTTCTCTATCTTTTCATTTTTTTGTTTTTGTTTGACTGATTCTTGAAGTCTTGATGAGTCATTCATTTCCAATTGTTCGATTCTAATTTTTAATGTCTTATTTTCTTCAGTTACTGTTTTTAGTTCCTTTTGCAATTGACCAATTATATTTTTTTTTGTTCATTGCATTCTTTTTCCATTTTTTCTATTTTATTTTGCAGTGATTTCATTTCGTTTCCCCATGTTTCTTCTAACTCTCTTTTAAGATTTTTTATGCAATCTTCAAAGAAAGTCTTGTGACATGGAGACCAGTTTATGTCTTTCTTTGGGGCTTTTTCTGGAGTTGCTTTACCTTTAGGGGCCTCAGGATTTGAGGTCTGTTCTTCCCTCTCTCCATAAAAGTTTTCTATGGTGAGAGCTCTTTTTGGTTTTTTATTCATTTTTTTAAAGGTGTAGGGTCTGTTTAAGGCAAAGGTGGGACAGCTGCTTTAATTTGCCTTGGGGCAGTTCTGCTGATTGAGTTATTTCAAGAACTGGGCAGTTCTGCTGATTGAATTATGTCAGGTGCTGGGTAGTTCTGCTTTAGTTCACCCTGGGGCAGTTCTGCTGATTGAATTATTTCAGGTACTGGGCAGTTCTGCTGATTGAATTATTTCCGGTGCTGATCAGTCCTGTTGATTGATTGATCCTCCCAGGGTGCTGTGCAATGGCAGATAGGTCTGATGCTCATCAGGGGTTCAGTGGTTCACAATCTACCCCCCACAAAAGGCAGATCCTCCAAACCACCTGTCCACAATCAGGACAGATTGGCCCAAGAGGCCCCCAGAAGACTCTCAGGTGTGTGAAAAGCACAACGCTCCCACTCCTGTTCCGACTCCTGTTCCAGCTCCGTGTTCCAGCTCCCTGCCCTGGTCTCCCTGTGCTGCAGTCTGGGTTCAGCAGACCACCCCCCCTGCCCAATTAAAACAGACCTGTTTTGAAGTTCTTCCAGAGTATCTTCTTCTACAATCGTGTTGTCCTCCAGATATTGTGGATTTTTTACTTCAAAATCAGTCTAGAGGCTTCATATGTTGTTGGTTTGAGGGGAGGTTAGAGGAGGTTACAGAGACTCCTGTCTGATCTCTGCCACCATGGCTCCACCCCCGGAAGGAAATCTCAATTTCTCTCTCTTCCTCTCTCCATCTCTGTCTCTGTCTCTGTCTCTGTCTTTCTCTCTCTCCTCATTGTCTCTCTCTCTCTCTCTCTCTCTCTCTCTCTCTCTTTCTCATTTTTTCTCTCTTTTTCTCAGTCCCTATCTCTATTTAATCTATCTCTATATCTCTGTCTCTGCCTCTGTCTCTTTCTTCTTCTTTTTCTCTTTCTGTCTTTCTGTTTGTCTATCTCTTCCCTCATTTCTTTGTTTCTGTCTCTCTCTGTGGCTCCTTCTGTATCTCTCTCTGTCTCTCTTTCTGTCTCTGTCTGTCTCTCATATAGAGTTATCATATGCCACCCTTTATTAATGCAGGTATACCAGGATTCTGTCCTGAATTTTCTTCTCTCACTACATTTTTTTCTCTTGGTGACCTTAAATACTTTCATGGAAACAGCTGTTGTCTCCATGCAAGGTGATTTACAAATATATAAATCCAGTCCTAAACTCTCTTCTAAGCTTCAGTCCCATATCAACTACTGCCAATTGGCCATTTCCAAGTATATGTCCTATATGTATGTTCTTTATAAAAAACAACATGCCTCCAAAAGAATTATTCTCCTACAAACCTCTCCTTCTCCTAGTTTTCCCATTTCAATTGAGTTCATGCTCATCTTCCCAATAACTCAGATTTATAGTTTCACAGTCATCCTTTATTCTTCTCTCTTTATAACTCTTTACACGTAACTATTTGCCAGTGTTATTAATTCTACCTTCTTATCTCACATTTGTGTATCCTTCTAGTTACTGAAAGTCACCCTAGTACAGGTTCTTATCACCTCTCACCTGGAAAATTTCAAAAACTTCCTCCACATATCTACCAAATCATGACTCCCTTATTCAAGTAGTTTCAAGGTCTGTCAGTTACCTCTGGAATAAAATTTAAACTGATCTTCCATTTAAAGCCCTTGACAATATCATTCCAGCCTACCTCCCTTTTTATCTCTCATGTATGTTAAATTTCAGCCAAACTGATTCTATGCTTCCATACTGTTCCCCATTCTGTTGAATCCAAATCTTCATTACTGCATTTGGGGTTTCATTGGCAAAGATACTGGAGTGGTTTGCCTTTTCCTTCTCATTTTACATATGAGGAACTGAAGCAAGCAGGGATAAATGATTATCTTCCCTTAATGTCCAAATCAATTGTTATTTCCTTCAGGAGGCCTATAATGATACATTTATGTATGAGGTCTCTACAATTAGCTTATTTTGCTTAGATTTCGTATATATTTTTTCACTTATTTATTTGCGGAGGCAGATAGAATAAAGAGAATTCTGGACCTGGAGTCAGGAAAATCTGAGTTCAAATCATTTTACTAGCTGTATGATCCTAGATAAGTTACTTAAACTCTGCTTTTGTCAGTTTCCTCAACTGTAAAATGAAAATAATAGTCTGTACTATCTAAGGTTACTATGGAGATCAGAATGAGAGTAGTGTTTACTAGAATGTCTGGAATATAGTATGTATTTAATACATACTTAATCTCTTGAACTTTTATCCTTCCTTGTGTCCATGACATTTCTCTGACAATAAACTGAAAACTCCTTGAGGGAAAATACTGGGGGTTTTGACCCCCCTTTTTGCTTTGTATCAAAGCACCCCATTTTCTGATGACATTATTTGGGTTGTCTTCTAGTTTTATTTTCTTCATTCAATAAACATTATAGTCATGGGATGAAAGACCTTCTTAAAAGAAAAATAATGTTGTCTACCCAGAAACTTGTAAAGTGTATAATATTTTAGGAAGAATATATATCATCTTTCTCAAAGATAATAGCTCTTCCATATCTTTTTCAATGTTTGGAAAGAGAGTTCTTTATATTGTCAGATCAAATATTAACTTTGCTTTGAAAAAGCATAAAATTGAAAAAATGTAAAAGAATAATTGTTTTCAACATGTTCTCCTACCAAGATATTCATATTAGTGGGAGAACAGATTGAAAACAATTTTTATTCTAGTCAATATTTAAGAAATGATGATTAAAAAAAAACAAAGAAAAACCTTCCAACAGTTCTTTTTTCTATGTGCATTCCAGGGAGCTTGTTACTAGAAGCATTCATGCACATCAGCCTTTTTAAAATAACCCTTGTGTTATTCTTTTTAGTACAAAGTGAAAATGGGATTAACTGTTATGTCATTAATTGATTGTACATGATATTGCCAAGTAGGATGACTTGTGGGCCAGTTGAGGGATCAGATGTTGGGCTTCTAATTAGAGAAGTCCTATGGAGATGACAGACCAGAGGAAGTACTCAAATGAGTACTTTGAATAATGAGCACTTCCATTGCTATAATGAGCAGAAATTATTGTTCATTTATTGGGGTATGAAAAGAATAGGAATAAGAATTGCTGGTTGTTGTTAGGTGTAATTTTGATGCCTTCATGGCGTTTGATGATCACTAAGTGGGAGATTGAAAGTCAGATTCAAAGGTTCAGGAAAAGTACATCACATCTGCTTTATCATAAGGTTCTGAAAAGGATTCTTGATAAAGGTATGTACCCATTTCTCTTTCTTAGTTCCCTTACCACTAGAAGCAAGAGGGCAACATATTTTATCCACATGTTTTTCCCTCTAGGAGTCTATTGACTTGTAGCAACAATTTGTATCTCTCTTAATAATAAGGAGGGTTTTCAAGAATTGAGTCTATGATGAAGCCATTCAGGTTTACCTCAGGCTACATATCTAATATTCTCATTATTCAGAGACTCCAATTTATCACTGTATATTTAGGCCATGTTTAAGAACTCCAACTGTAATAGTAAAATGCATTATAAGAATCTATTCAATTCTTACGATGATCAAAGTGAAATTCCTATGCTTTTTATTGAGACAAATTGGATAATTCAAATCCACAAGACCACTTGAACACTTGAATTATATAAGAAGAAAAAATATTTTATTTATCTTTATGATATAGGTAGTTTTCCTTAGCAAAAAAAATGATTTCTTTTTTATGATAAATACCTCTTATTCTTTTTGTTAAAGATTTTTATTTTCAAAACATATACATTGATAATTTTTCAACATTGACCCTTGCAAAAACCTTATTTTCCAATCTTCCTCACTCCCCCCCATCCTCTCCCCTACATGGCAAGTAGTGCAAATGTGTTAAACATGTCTAAAAATATGTGCTAAATCTAATATGTGTATACATCTTTATACAATTATCTTCCTGTACAAGAAAAATCAGATCAAAAAGAAAAAAAGAGAGAAAAAAATGCAAGCAAACAACAATAAAAATAGCAAAAATGCTATGTTGTGATCCGCATTTACTTCCCACAGTCCTTTCTCTGGGTGTAGGTGGCTCTCATCATCACAAGATAGTTGGAACTGGTCTTAATCATCTCATTGTTGAAAAGAATAACTACTATTCTTATTTTTAATTGTTTTTATTAAAACATTTTTATTTACAAAACATATGCATGGGTAATTATTCACTATTGACCCTTGCAAAACCTTCTGTTCCAAATTTTGCCCTCCTTCCCCCTACCCTCTCCCCTAGATGGCAGGTAGTCCAATACATGTTAAATGTTACAAAATATGTTAAATCCAATATATTTATACATAGTTATACAGTTATCTTGTGGCACAAGAAAAATCTGCTCAAGAAGGAAACAGAAAAAAAAGTGAAAAAGAAAATAAAATTGAAGGAAACAACAGAAAGAGTGAAAATGCTATGTTGTGGTCCATAGTCCTCTCTTTAAGTGTAGATGGCTCTCTTTTCATCACTGAACAATTGTAATTGGCTTAAATCATCTCATTGTTGAAGAGAGGAGCCATGCCCATAAGAACTGATCATTGTACAGTCTTGTTGTTGCCATGTATAATGATCTCCTGGTTCTGCTCATTTCATTTAACATCAATTCATGCAAGTCTCTCCAGGCCCCTCTGAAATCATCCTGCTGGTTATTTCTTACAGAACAATAATATTCCATGAGATTCATATACCATAATTTATTCAGCCATTCTCCAATTGATGGGCATCCATTCCGTTTCCAGTTTCTAGCTACTACAAAAAGGGCTGCCACAAATATTTTTGCACATGTGCGTCCCTTTCCCTCCTTTAATATCACTTTAGGATATAAGCCCACTATAAACACTGCTGGATTAAAGGGTATGCACAGTTTGGTAACTTTTTGAATATAGTTCCAAATTGCTCTCCAGAATGGTTGGATCCATTCACAGTTCCACCAATAATGTATCAATGTCCCAGTTTTCCCACATCCCTCCAATATTTGTCATTTTCTTTTCCTGTCATCTTAGCCAATCTGATAGGTATATAATGGTATTTTAGAGTTGTATTAATTTGAATTTCTCTGATAATAGGGATTTGGAGTACATTTTCATATGACTAGAAATAGTTTCAATTTCTTCATCTGAAAATTGTCTGTTCATTTCCTTTGACCATTTATCTATTGGAGAAAGACTTGAATTCTTATAAATTTTAGTCAATTCTCTATATATTTTAGACATGAAGCCTTTATCAGAACTTTAAATATAAAAATAATTTCCCAATTTAGTACTTCCCTTCTAATCTTGTCTGAATTAATTTTGTTTGCACAAAAACTTTTTAACTGAATATAATCAAAATTACCTATTTGGTGTTCATTTATGAGTTCCACTTTTTCTCTGGACACAAATTCCTTCCTTCTCTGCAAATCTGAGAGGTAAACTATTCAATGTTCCTCTAATTTGCTTATAATGTAATTCTTTATGTCTTAATCATGAACATATTTAGATTTTATCTTGCTATGTGGTGTTAGGTGTGGGTCAAGCTCTAATTTCTTCTTTTTTTTTTACTTTAACAATTTAGTGTTTGATAAACCCTAAGACCCCAGCTTTTGGGATAAGTACTCACTTTGGCAAAAACTTCTGGGAAAATTGGAAACTTGTGTGGAAGAAATTAGGGCTTGACCCACACCTAACACCACATACCAAGATAAGATCTAAATGGGTTCATGATCTAATTTCTTCTATGTTAGTTTCCAATTTTCCCAGCAATTTTTGCCAAATACTGAGTTCTTATGCCAAAAGTTGGGTCTTTGGGTTTCCAAACACTAGATTGCTAAAGTTATTGCCTGTTTTATCCTGTGATCCTATCCTAGTCAACTGATTGACTCACTCTATTTTTAGCCAGTACCAAATTGTTTTAATGATCGCTGCTTTATATTATAGTTTTAGATCTGGAACAGCTAGGCCACCTTCATCAGCACTTTTTTTTCATTAATTCCTTGAAATTCTTGATCTTTTGTTCTTCCAGATGAACTTTACTATTTTTTCTACATCTGTAAAATAATTTCTTGGGAGTTTGACTGGCATAGCACTAAACAAGCAGATTAATTTAGGTAGTATTGTCATTTTTATTATATTTGCTTGGCCTACCCATGAGCACTTGATATTTTTCCAGCTGATTGGGTCTGACTTTATTTCTGTGAAAAGTATTTTGTAGTTGTGTTCATATTATTCCAGACTTTCTCGTGGCAGATAGATTCCCAAATATTTTATATGATTGACAGTTATTTTGAATGGAATTTCTTTTTGTATCTCTTGCTGCTTAACAATGCTGGTAATATATAAAAATACTGATGATTTATGTGAATTTATTTTGTATCCTGCAACCTTGCTGAAATTGTGAATTGTTTCTAATAGTTTTTTAGTTGATTCTTTAGGGTTCTCTAGGTATACCATCATATCTGAAAAGAGTGATAATTTGGTTTCCTCATAACCTACTCTGATTCCTTTAATCTCTTTTTCTTCTATTATTGCCAAAGCTGGTGTTTCTAGTACAATATGGAATAGTAATGGTGATAGTAGGCAGCCTTGTTTCACTCCTGATCTTATTGGGAATGGTTCTAGTTTGTCCCCATTACATATGATACTTGCTGATTGTTTTATTTTTATTTTTTTAATACTTTTTATTTGCAAAACATATGTATGGGTAATTCCTAAACATTAACCCTTACAAAGCTTTCTGTTACAAAATTTCCCCCCTACTCCCCACCCCTCCCCTAGATGGCAGGATATCCACTACATGATAATTATGTTAGAATACTTAAGAAATCGAATATATGTATAGTTATTGCATCATTGTTTTGTGCAGGAGGAATCATATCTACAAGAAAGAATAATCTGATAAAGGAAGTACAATGCAAGCAAACCTCAATAGAGAACATGAAAATTTTATGTTGTGGTCCACATTTCACATCCCTCTCTCTCGGTGTATATGGCTCTCTTGGTTTTTGGATTAAATTGGAACTGGTTTGAAGCATTTCATTGTTGAAGAGAGTGATGTCCATTAGAACTGATCCTCATATAGTACTGTTGTTGCCATATATAATGATCTCCTGGTTCTGCTCATTTCACTCAGCATCAGTTCATGCAAGTCTCTCCAGGCCTCTCTGAAATCATCCTGGTGGTCATTTCTTACAGAACAATAATATTCCATAACATTCATATACCATAATTTATTCAGCCACTCTCCAATTGATGGGCATCCATTGAGTTTCCAGTTTCTAGCCACTACAAAAAGAGCTGCCATAAACATTCTTGCACATGTGGGGCCCTTTCCCTCCTCTAAGATCTCTTTGGGATATAAGGCCAATAGAAACACTGCTGGGTCAAAGGGTATGCATAGTTTGATAACTTTTTGAGCATACTTCCAAATTCCTCTCCAGAATGGCTGGATCCGTTCACAGATCCACCAACAATGCATCAGTGTCCCAGTCTTCCCACATCCCTTCCAACATTTATCGTTATCTTTTCCTGTCATTTTAGGCAATCTGACAGGTATGTAGTGGTACCTCAGAGTTGTCTTAATTTGCATTTCTCTGATCAATAGTGATTTGGAGCACCTTTTCATATGATTATAAATAGTTTTAATTTCCTCATCTGAAAATTGTCTGTTCATATCCTTTGACCATTTATCAATTGGAGAATGGCTTGAATTCTTATAAATATGAGACAATTCTCTATATATCTTAGAGATGAGACCTTTATCAGAACCCTTAGATGTAAAGATGATTTCCCAATTTGATGCTTCCCTCCTAATCTTGTCTGCATTAGTTTTGTTTGTACAGAAATTTTTTAATTTAATATAATCAAAATTATCTATCTGGTGTTCAATTAAGAGTTCCAGATCTTCTTTGGACATAAATTTATTCCATCTCCACAGGTCTAAGAGGTAAACTATCCTATGTTCCTCTAATTTGGTTATACTATCACTCTTTATATCTATATCATGAACCCATTTAGATCTTATCTTGGTGTGCGGTTTTAGGTATGGGTCCAACCTTAATTTCTTCCACACTAGTTTCCAATTTTCCCAGCAGTTTTTGCCGAATAGTGAGTACTTATCCCAAAAGCTGGGGTCCTTGGGTTTATCAAACACTAAATTGCTAACATTATTACCTAGCTTGTCCTGATGTCCTATCCTATGCCATTGATCAACTGCTCTATTTCTCCTTGCTGATTGTTTTAAATAGATGCTTCTGATCATTTTAGGCAAAAGTTCAAAAATTTGATTTCTACATACATGTATTAATTTGTAAGAAAGGTAATATGTTGGAAAGAATAGAGATTTGGCCTTGTAATCCAGATATAATTGGTTCCAACCCTGTTTCTGATACATCAGCTGACTGTGTGACTCTGGGAAAGTCACTTAACTTCTCAGTGCCCCCAATAATTCCATAAGACTAAGTTACAGAGATATTCACCATTCACATTAGTAGAGATACTTTCCTTACACAAAAATTGCAGATTTATATATATATATATATATATATATATATATATGTATATATATATATATGTATATATATAGTCTAGATGAATTTTTTTAAATGATTATATCATTTTTTTCTGTAATCTATGATGCTATATGAAATGAATTTGCTGGAATCAAATCAACATTCATTCATTCAATCTTGCATACCTAGTTTCCAATTATTAAACAAACTATCATGTTTTTCTTTGTATGGTATGAATATCACAATCATGTTCCACTATTGATTCAATACTGCTTACGTATTTTCTAGCTATTTCAGAGGAGAAATAAATCTGGAGCCTCAAGAATCTTAAATCCATATTCAACAATAGGTAGAAGTATAGCGGTCTTTTTGTTTCTTAGAAGATATTCTCACTGATCAGTAGAATTGGGAACAGGGAGGATTTTTCAGGGCCAAAGAAATTTGTTCTCCATTAAATCCTATTTCAGTGCCTCACTCTGACATGGACTGAGGTTTCCAAAAGACTTGAAAAAGAATGCAAATGTTCTAGGCTCTATCCAGATACAAAGTCTTTGAGAAAGGATACAATGATTATCTGCAGTCTGATGTCTGAAAAGAAGACTGACTAGAATGGTCAATCACTGGAAGATCATTTGATAAGCAATGAAGTTTTGCGACCACAACAATTCATAAAAAGAGGGAAGAACTTATGCAATGAAATCATGGATACTTGAAGTACTGAAGCAAATATTCAAGTGTTCCTCCCTATTTCAAGGCACAAATACAAAAAAAAAATATTGTCCTCTTTGTAATGGAGAACAGTGCAGAACCTAATAATATATAACCCATTGAGATTACATGATATGTACTTTTGTCTGGAAGTGTCATGTTCAATTATCAACTTCCTGAGTGAATAGAGAGAAATCTCTAATTAATTTTCAGGGACTAAGGGCTGCTTTCAAGAAGTCTGTCAAAAGGAATGGAATTAATAAAAGAGTTGCCCTTATCAGGGTATAGTGAACTGAAGTATTAGTTTGACTTTTTCTCCTTTTAATTCAGTATGAAATGCAATAAGAATTGTGAGGTGAAGGGAGTTTTTCTTTTCCTTTGTATATCAGGACAATAACGGCTACCTTAGTAGTAGAAAAAGTAGCAATTTCTATGTGCTTGTTCTACTACACTGCTTAGACCTCATCTACAAGACACCTTGTTCTTTTGTATCTCCTTGTTGAGCAAATCAAATACAGGACTTCTTGAGAAAAATCTCATGTCTAAAATGTATCATTGCTTGAAGGATTAATGGCATTCCTGTAGTGCTATATCATAGTGCTGGACTTGTGTTTTTATTGGGCCCAAAAGAGAAACTCTGTGAACTTTCCAAGCCTTAAAAGTAACTTTATGAAGATTTCTGGGGGTGGAGCCAAGATGGCAGATGCCGGTTTCTCTCAAAAACCACATGAAACCAAATTTCTGAACAGAGTCTTATGGAATGAAACCACTCTCCAGCTCAAGAGAGACTGAAAAAACTTCAAGAAAGGTTAACCTCACTGGGATGAAAAGGGTGTTCAGCCCAGGTCACATAGACTGGGAAAATCAGTGAGAGAGTCTTAATCACAGAAAATCAGCAACTAATGCCCTCAGTTCTGGCTCAGTAGAGGTGCAAATCAGTGGGTCAGTTTCCATTCCCAGTCAGAAGGCAAACTCTGGAAAACCAGCTGTTTCCTGAAAAAAGCAGGCAAAACTACCCCTACAAACACAAGGGGCCCCTGTGTTCAAAGCCAAGTCTCAGAGCTGCACAGGAAACTTGAGACAGAACTCCCTTTGCCCCAGGAACAGAGCTCTACCTTAAAGTTAAAAAAAAAAGAAAGAAAGAAAAAAGAAAGAAGAAATACTAAAGGACAAAAAAAAGAAAATGAGCAAGAAACAGAAAAGAACATTGACCATACAAAACTACTATGGTGACAGGGCAGACCAAAACACAAATTCAGACAAGGACAGAAGGTTCACAGAAAAAATCTCAACAAATTACTTAAAGCGGTCTCAAGCCCGTAGAAGTTTCTTGGAAATGTTTATAAATAACTTCAAAAGGCAAATAAGAAAAGTAGAAATAAAAATGAGAAAAGAAATGAAAGGTATACATGAATCAACAGTTGAAAAAGAAAAGAAAAAAATTATCTGAAGAAAACAATTCTTTAAACAGTAGAATATACCAATTAGAAAAGGAGATACAAAAGATAACAGAAGAAAATCATGCATTAAAAATAAAGTAGGAAAATTAAAGCTAATGATTTTTTTATAAAGCTTTTTATTTACAAAACATATGAGTGATTTTTCTACATTGACCTTTGCAAAAACTTTTTTTTCCCAAGCTTTTCCCCTCTTTCCCCCTACCCCCCACCTCTAGATGACAGGTAATCTAATACATGTTAAATAGGATAAATTATATGACAAATACAATACATGTACACATATCTATACAGTTATCTTACTGCATAAGAAACATCAGATCTGGAAAGAGAAGAAGAAAAAACAACCTAAGAAGGAAAACGAAATGCATGGAGATATTCACAAAAACCGTTAAAATGCTGTGTTGTGGTTCACACTCAGTTCCCACAGGCCTCTCTCTGGATGTATATGACTATCTTTATCACTGAACAATAGGAACTGGTTTGAATCACATAATTGTTGAAGAGAACCACGTCCATCAGAATTGATCATCGTATAGTCTTGTTGCTGTGTATAATGTTCTCCTGGTTCTGCTGATTTCACTCAGCATCAGTTCATGCAAGTCTCTCCGGGCCTCTCTGAAATCCTCCTGTTGGTCGTTTCTTACAGAACAATAATATTCCATAACATTGATATACCATAATTTATTCAGCATTCTTCAATTGATGGGCATCCTTTCAATTTCCAGTTTCTTGCCACTACAAAAAGGGCTGCCACAAACATTTTTGCACATGTGGGTCCCTTTCCCTCCTTTAAAATCTCTTTGGGATATAGGCCCAGTAGAAACACTGCTGGGTCAAATGGTATGCATAGTTTGATAACTTTTTGAGCATAGTTCCAAATTGCTCTCCAGAATGGTTGGATCCGTTCACAGTTCCACCAACAATGTATCAGTGTCCCAGTTTTCCCACATCCCCTCCAACACTTATTATCATTTCCTGTCATTTTAGCCAATCTGACAGGTGTGTAGTGGCATCTCAGAGTTGTCTTAATTTGCATTTCTCTGATCAATAGTGACTTGGAGCACCTTTTCATGTGACCAGAAATAGTTTCAATTTCTTCATCTGAAAATTGTCTGTTCATATCTTTTGAACATTTATCAATTGGAGAATGGCTTGAATTCTTATATATTTGAGTCAATTCTCGATATATTTTAGAAATGAGGCCTTTATCAGAACCTTTGGATGTGAAAATATTTTCCCAGTTTACTGCTACCCTTCTAATCTTGTCTGCATTCATTTTGTTTGTACAAAACCTTTTTAACTTGATATAGTTAAACTTATCCATTTTGTGATTAATGATGACCTCTAGTTCTGCATTCATTTTGTTTGTACAAAAACTTTTTAACTTGATATAGTTAAACTTATCTATTTTGTGATTAATGATGACCTCTAGTTCTTCTTTGGTCACAAATTCCTTCCCCCTCCACAGGTCTCAGAGGTAAACCATCCTACATTGTTCTAATTTGTTTATAATATCATTCTTTATGCCTAGATCATGAATCCATTTTGACCTTATCTTGGTATATGGTGTTAGGTGTGGGTCAATGCCTAATTTCTTCCATACTAGTTTCCAATTATCCCAGCAGTTTTTGTCAATTAGTGAGTTTTTTATCCCCAAAACTGGGGTTTTTGGGTTTATCAAACACTAGATTACTATTGTCATTGAGTATTTTGTCCTGTGAACCTAACCTATTCCACTGATCCACTACTCTATTTCTTATCCAATATCAAATGGTTTTGGTGACCACTGCTTTATAATATAATTTTAGATCTGGTACAGCTAGGCCACCCACATTTGCATTCTTTTTTCATTAATTCCCTTGAAATTCTTGACCTTTTATTTTTCCAGATGAATTTTGTTGTTATTTTTTCTAGGTCAGTTAAATAATCTCTTGGGAGTTTGATTGGTATACGACTAAATAGATAGATTAGTTTAGGTAGTATTGCCATCTTTATTATATTCGCTCGACCTATCCAAAAGCACTTGATGTTTTTTCCAATTGTTTAAATCTGACTTTATTTGTGTGGAGAGTGTTTTGTAGTTTTGTTCATATAGATCCTGAATTTCCTTTGGCAAATATATTCCCATATATTTTATACTATCAATAGTTATTTTGAATGGAATTTCTCTTTGTATCTCTTGCTGTTGCATTTTGTTGGTGATGTATAAAAATGCTGATGATTTATGTGGATTTATTTTGTATCTTGCAACTTTGCTAAAGTTGTGGATTAATTCTAATAGTTTTTTAGTTGATTCTCTAGGGTTCTCTAAGTAAACCATCATGTCATCTGCAAAGAGGGATAATTTGGCTTCCTCATGACCTACTCTAATTCCTTTAATCTCTTTTTGTTGTCTTATTGCCAAGGCTAGCATTTCTAATACAATATTGAATAGTAATGGTGATATTGAGCAACCTTGTTTCACCCATGATCTTATTGGGAATGGTTCCAGTTTATCACCATTACATATGATGCTAGCTGATGGTTTCAAATAGATGCTACCGACTATTTTAAGGAAAAGTCCATTAATTCCTATACTCTCTAATGTTTTTAATAGGAATGGATGTTGGATTTTATCAAATGCTTTTTCTGCATCTATTGAGATTATCATATGTTTTTTGTCAATTTGGTTATTAATATAGTCAATTATGTTAATAGTTTTCCTAATATTGAACCATCCCTGCATTCCTGGTGTAAATCCTACTTGGTCATGGTGTATTATTCTGGGAATGATTTTCTGTAATCTCTTTGCTAATATTTTATTTAAGATTTTTGCATCAATATTCATTAAGGAGATTGATCTATAATTTTCTTTCTCTGTTTTTGTTTTACCTGGTTTAGGTATCAGTACCATGTCTGTATCATAAAAGGAGTTTGGTAGGAGTCCTTCATTCCTTATTTTTTGTAATACTTTATATAATATTGGAGTTAATTGTTCTTTAAATGTTTGGTAGAATTCACATGTAAATCCATCTGGTCCTGGGGATTTTTTCTTAGGGAGTTGATTAATGACTTGTTCTATTTCTTTTTCTAAAATGGGACTATTTAAGTAATTTATTTCCTCTTCTGTTAATAGGGGAAATCTATATTTTTGTAGATATTCCTCCATTTCAGTTAGGTTATCAAATTTATTGGCATAAAGTTGGGCAAAGTAACTCCTGATTATTGCTCTAATTTTCTCTTCATTGATGGAAAATTCTCCCTTTTCATTTATGAGACTAACAATTTGATTTTCCTCTTGTCTTTTTCTAATTAAATTAACTAGAGGTTTATCTATTTTATTGGTTTTTTCATAAAACCAACTTTTAGTTTTATTTATTAATTCAATAGTTTTTTTACTTTCAATTTTACTAATCTCTTCTTTTATTTTTAGGATTTCATGTTTGGTATTTGATTGGGGGTTTTTAATTTGTTCTTTCTCTAGCTTTTTTACTTGCAATCCCAATTCATTGATTTTCTCTTTCTCTATTTTATGCAAATAAGCATCTAGAGATATAAAATTTCCCCTTATTACCGCTTTGGCTGTATCCCAGAAATTTTGGTATCTTGTCTCATTATTGTCATTCTCTTGGATGAAATTAGTAATTGTGTCTGTAATTTGCTGTTTCATCCATTCATTCTTTAGGATAAAATAATTTAGTTTCCAATTGGTTTTTTGTCTATTTTCTCCTGGCCTTATATTGCATGTGATTTTTATTCCGTCATGATCTGAAAAAAATACATTTATTATTTCTGCTTCCTGCATTTGATTTTGAGGGTTTTGTGTCCTAACACATGGTCAATTTTTGTATAAGTTCCATGGACTGCTGAGAAAAAAGTAAACTCCTTTCTGTCTCCATTTAATTTCCTCCAAAGATCTATCATACCTAACTTTTCTAACATTTTGTTTACCTCCTTAACTTCTTTCTTATTTATTTTGTGGTTTGATTTATCAAGTTCTGAGAGAGGGAGGTTGAGATCGCCCACTATTATAGTTTTGCTGTCTATTTCTTCTTGCATCTCTCTGAACTTTTCCTCTAGGAATTTCCATGCTATACCACTTGCTGCATATATGTTTAGTATTGATATTGCTTCATTATCTATGGTACCCTTTAGGAAGATATAATTTCCTTCTTTGTCTCTTTTAATTAAGTCTATCTTTGCTTTTACTTGGTGTGAGATCAGGATTGCTACCCCTGCTTTTTTTTCTTCACCTGAAGCATAATAGATTCTGCTCCAGCCTTTTACCTTCACCATGTATGTATCTCTATGTTTTAGATGTGTTTCTTGTATAGAACATATTGTTGGATTCTGGTTTTTAATCCAGTCTGCTATCTGCTTCTGCTTTAAGGTAGAGTTTATTCCATTCACATTCACAGTTAAAATAACTACTTCTGTATTTCCTGCCATCTTATTTACCCTAGCTTATGCTTTTCTCTTTCTTATCCCTTTCCCTCCTTCCTACAATTTTGCTTTTGATAACCACTTCCCTCAAACAACCCTTCCCCTTTAGAGCCTTACCCACCCCCTTTTTCCCCCTTTCCCTCCTGTTTCCTTATAAGTACGTCTATTATTCCCTCAGAGCCAAATCTGATGAGATGGAGATTAACCCAATTCTAATTCCCCTCCCTTTTTTCCCCTCCATCATTATAGGTTTTCTTTGCCTCTACACATAATGTAATTTCCCTTATTTTACCTCCTTTTCCTCTTCTTCCAGTATTATCCCTTTTATACCTCTAATTTCTTTTTCAGTTTATCATATCATAATAATCATAAAATCACAATAATCATATAATAATGATCATAAAATCACAGTAATCATATCATAATCATAATGTAATAATAGATTCATAAAATCAACCCTCATTCTATAAGTATCTATAACATATAGTTCTCAAGAGTTTTTTTTTCCTCATTACCTTTTTATGTTTCTCTTGTGTTCTGTGTTTGTAGATCAAATTTTTTGTTCAGTTCTGGTCTTTTCAGTAGAAATAGGTGAAATTCTCCTATATCATTGAATGACCATCTTCTTCCCTGGAAGATAATGCCCATTCTAGCTGGGGAACTTATTCTTGGCTGTAATCCAAGTTCCTTTGCCCTTCAGAATATCTGATTCCAGGTCCTTCGATCCTTCAAAGTAGAAGCTGCTAGGTCCTGTGTGATCCTAATTGTGGCTCCCC
>JAJPUD010004056.1:80483-90888 GCA_023553655.1 Myrmecobius fasciatus
TGTTTTTAGTTCCTTTTGCAATTGACCAATTACATTTTTTTGTTCATTGCATTCTTTTTCCATTTTTTCTATTTTATTTTGCAGTGATTTCATTTCGTTTCCCCATGTTTCTTCTAACTCTCTTTTAAGATTTTTTATGCAATCTTCAAAGAAAGTCTTGTGACATGGAGACCAGTTTATGTCTTTCTTTGGGGCTTTTTCTGGAGTTGCTTTACCTTTAGGGGCCTCAGGATTTGAGGTCTGTTCTTCCCTCTCTCCATAAAAGTTTTCTATGGTGAGAGCTCTTTTTGGTTTTTTATTCATTTTTTTAAAAGGTGTGAGGTCTGTTTAGGGCAAAGGTGGTACAGCTGCTTTAATTTGCCTTGGGGCAGTTCTGCTGATTGAGTTATTTCAAGAAGTGGGTAGTTCTGCTGATTGAATTATGTCAGGTGCTGGGTAGTTCTGCTTTAGTTCACCCTGGGGCAGTTCTGCTGATTGAATTATTTCAGGTACTGGGCAGTTCTGCTGATTGAATTATTTCCGGTGCTGATCAGTCCTGTTGATTGATTGATCTCCCCAGGGTGCTGTGCAATGGCAGCTAGGTCCTATGCTCATCAGGGGTTCAGTGGTTCACAATCTACCCCCCACAAAAGGCAGACCCCCCAAACCACCTGCCCACAATCAGGACAGATTTGCCCAAGAGGCCCCCAGAAGTCTCCCAAATGTGTGAAAAGCACAACGCTCCCACTCCTGTTCCGACTCCTGTTCCAGCTCCCTGCTCCAGCTCCCTGCTCCAGTCTCCCTGCGCTGCAGTCTGGGTTCAGCAAACCACCCCCCTGCCCAATTAAAACAGACCTGTTTTGAGGTTCTTACAGAGTATCTTCTTCTAGAATTGTGTTGTCCTCCAGATATTGTGGATTTTTTTGCTTCAAAATCAGTCTAGAGGGTTCATATGTTGTTGGTTTGAGGGAAGGTTAGAGGAGGTTACAGAGACTCCTGCCTGATCTCCGTCACCATGGCTCCACCCCTGGAAGTAAGTTGAAGCTAATGATTGATTTTGTGAGACAGCAAGAAACAATCAAATTGAAAAGTGAAAAAATGGAAGAAAATGTGAAATGCCTCATTGGTAAACAGTCAACATGGAAAATAGATTGAGAAGTGAGAATTTAAAATTTATTGGCCTACTTGAAGGCCAAGATCAAAAAAAGAGCCTGGATAGCATTCTACAAGAAATCATTAAGGAAAATTGCCCCAGTGTTCTAGAAACAGAGGTGAAAATACTGATTGAAAGAATCCCATAATCACTTCTGGAAAGAGATCTCATAAGGAAATTCCCAAGAAATATTGTTACGAACTTCAGAACTGCAATCTCAAAGAAAAAATACTGCAAGCTGCCAGACAAAAACAATTCAAATATCAAGGAACAACAATCAGGGTTACCTAGAACTTGGCAGCTTCTACAATAAAGGATAAGAGAGCCTGGAATACAATATTCACAAAGGCAAAGGACCTGGGATTACATCCAAGAATTAACTACCCAATGAGACTCAGCATCATCTTTCAAGGGAGGAGATGGAGCATCAATGAAATAAGAGCCTTTCAAATGATTCTATAGAAAATATGAGAACAAAACAGATAATTTAATCTACAAACACAGTCTTCAAGACAACCATAAAAAGGCAAACCGGGGGGAATAAATATATATCTATATCTATATCTATATTTGAAGGTTAAACTGTTTACATCTCTAGATGGGAAAACAATATCTGTCACTCTTGAGAACATACTATCACTTGGGCAGACAGAGGGGGGTATCACATTGATTATGGGTGTGATTGTGAATGGTACTCAATATGATAACATCAAAGAAAAAAAAGACGTTAAGGGGTGGGAAAAGGTCTGTTCTGGAAAAAAAGGAAAGGGGAGGTATGCTGGGACAATTAGCTCACACTAAGAGGTGTAAATAACTTATTACAACAGAGGGAAATAAGTGAGGGAGATGAGTACTGTCTCAAGTTTGATCCCATCAGTTTTGGCTTTAAGAGGGAATAATTATTTTTAAACATGGTAGAAATAGATGTTAAATCCAATATATACATATACATTTATACAATTACATTGATGTACAATAAAAATCAAATCAAACTAGAAAAAATGATTAAAAAAATAAAATGCCAACAAACAACAACAAAAAGAATGAAAATACTATGTTGTGAACCACATTTAGTTCCCAAAATCCTGTCTCTGGATTTAGATGGCTCTCTTCATCACAAGGTCATTGGAACTGGTCTGAATCATCTCATTATTGAAGACAGCCACATCCATCAGAATTGATCTTCATATAATTTTGTTATTGCCATGTACAATGATCTCCTGGTTCTGCTAATTTCACTTAGCATCAATTCGTGTAATTCTCTCAGGCCTCTCTGAAATCATCCTGCTAATCATTTCTTACAGAACAATAATATTCCATAACATTTATATATACCATAGCTTATTCATCCATTCTCTAATTGATGGGCATCCACTCAGTTTCCAGTTTTTTGCCACTACAAAAAGGGCTGCCCCAAACATTTTTGCACATGTGGGCCTCTTTCCCTCCTTTAAGATATCTTTGAAATATAAGCCTAGTATAAACACTGCTGGATCACAGGGTATGTACAGCTTCATAACTCTGGTCATAGTTCTAAATTGGTCTCCAGAATGGTTGGATCCATTCACAATTCTACCAACAATGTATTAGTGTCCCAGTTTTCTTACATCCCCTCCAAGATTCACCATTATTTTTTCCTGTCATCTTTGTCAATCTGAGGTATGAAGTGGTATCTGAGAGTTGTCTTAATTTGCATTTCTCTGATTAATAATAATTTAGAGTACTTTTTCATATGATAAGACATGGTTTCAATTTCTTCATCGGAAAACTGTTCATATCCTTTGATCATTTATCAGTTGGAGAATGGCTTGAGTTGTTATAATTTGAGTCAATTCTAAGAAGGCATAATTTAATCATTCATTTGGGTATAGAAATTTATTTAACCTTATAAAAATTAGGAGGAGAAAGGAAAAAAGGGAGGGACTGGATAGAAGGGAGTGCATAAACACCATGGAAAAAGGTAAAAGAAAGGCGCAAGTGTTGCTAGTAGTGGATTGGGTGGGTAAAAAAACAATACTAAGAGAAGGAGGAGGGATGATAGGAAATAAGATAGTGGGTATTGTGGGTAAAAAGAATACATGACTGAGGACAGGGTAGAAAAAGAGAGCAAAATTATATACAGGGGAGAAAATAGGATAGAGGGAAATACAGAGCTGGTAATCATGAATTGTCCCATAAAATGGAAGCCAATAGTAGAATGGATTAAGAAACAGAATCTAACAATATGTTGCTTACACATTTGACACAGAGAGACATATACATAATAAAGGTAAAAGGCTGCAGCAGAATTTGTCATGCTTCAGCTGAAGTTAATAGATCAGGGGTAGCAATTCTGATCTCAGATAAAGCAAAAGTAAAAATAGATCTCATTAAAAAAAATAAAGAGGAAAAGTACATCTTGATAAAGGATACCATAAATAATGAATTAGTAAAGATACTAAATGTGTATGTACCAAGTGGTAGAGCTGGCAAGTTCCTAGAAAAGATTTTAAGCAAGTTATAGCAAGAAATAGCAAAACTATTCTACTGGGGGAACTCATCCTTCCTCTCTCAAAATGAGACAAATCTAACCACAAAATAAACAAGAAAGAAACTAAGAGGGTAAGAAAATCTAGAAAACCTAGATATAATAGAACTCTGAAGAAAATTGAATAGGGACAGAAAGAAATACACCTTTTTCTTGGCAGCACATGACACCTACACAAAAATTGACCATGCATTAGGTCATAAAAACCTCAAATGCAAAAAGGCAGAAATAGTAAATGCTTCCTTTTCAGACAACAATGAAATAAAATTATATTTAATAAAAGGCCAGAAAAAGATAGACAAAAAAGAAATTGGGAATTAAATAATCTCATTCTAAAGAATGAGTGGAGCAAACAACAAATCACAGAAACAATCCATAATTTCATCCAAAAGCATGACAAAAATGAGATAATATACCAAAACCTATGGGATGCAGCCAAAGCAGTTCTTAGGGGAAATTTTATTTCTCTAAATAGCTACATAAATAAAATAGAGAAAAAAGAGATCAATGAATTAAATTAGGCAACTAAAAAATCTAGAGAAAAAGAACAAATTAAAACTGCCAATTAAATACCAAATTAGAAATTTTGAAACACAAAGAAGAGATTAATTAAAAAAAAACTATTAAACTAATAAAACTAAGATTTGGTTTTATGAAACAAACTAAAAAAAATAGATAAACCTTTAGTTGATTTGATCAGAAAAAGGGAAGGAAAAAACCCAAATCATCAGCATCAAAAATGAAAGGGATGAATTTATCATTAATGAAAAAGAAATTAAAGCAATAACTAGGAGCTATTTTGCCCAACTCTGTGGCAGTGTCTGACAATCTAATCAAAATGGATGAATATTTACAAAGATATAAGTTGTCCAGGTTAACAAAAGAGGAAATAAAATATACAATTCCATATTAGAAAAAGAAATTGAACAAGTCATTAATTAACTCCCTAAGAAAAAAATTTCCAGAGCCAGATGTATTCACAAGTAAATTCTACCAAATGTTAAAAGAACAATTAATTCCAATACTATGTAACTATTTGGAAAAATAGGTAAAAAAGGAGTATTGCCAAATTCTTTCTATGGCATAAATATGGCAAAGATACCTAAATCAAAAAGAGCCAAAACAGAGAAAGAAAATTACAGCCCAATATCCCTAATGAATATTGATGCAAAAATTTTAACTAAAATATTAGCTAAGAGATTATAGCAGCTTATCATCAGGATAATACACTATGTATGACCAAGTGGGATTTTTACCATCAATGCAGAGCTTGTTCAATATTGGGAAAACTATTACCATAATCAACCTTATCAATAACAAGACTAACAGAAATCATATGATAATCTCAATAGATTCAGAAAAAACTTTTGACAAAATACAGCACCAATTCCTATTAAAATACTAAAGAGTATAGGGATAAAGAGAGCTTTCCTTAAAACAATAAGCAGTATCTATCTAAAATCAAAGCAAGTATTTGTAATGGAGAGAAGCTGGAAGCATTCCCAATAAAATCAGGGGTGAAGCAAATATGCCCATTATTACCACTATCATTCAATATTGTACTAGAAATGTTGACTTTAACAATAAAGAAAGAAAAAAAAAATAAAGAAATTAGAATAGGCAATGAGGAAATAAAACTATCACTCTTTGCAGATGATATGATGATATACTTAGAGAATCCTAGAAAATCAAATAAAAACTACTGGAAACATTTCACAGCTTTAGCAAAGTTGCAGGATATAAAATAGACCCACATAAATCATCAATATTTCTATATATTGCTCATCAGCAAGAAATAGAAAGCGAAATTCCATTTAAAATTACTGTAGACAAAATAAAATATTGGAGATCTACCTGAGAAGACAAACCCAAGAACTGTATGACCACAATTACAAAACACTTCTCACATAAATAAAATCCGATCTAAATAATTGGGAAAACATCAATTACTAATGGCTAAGCTGAGCTTAAATAATACAAATGACATTTCTTCCTAAATTTGCATATTTGTTCAGTGCCATATCAAACTGCCAAAACATTATTTTATAGAACTAGAAAAAATTAATTTGTTCTAAAAGAACAAAAGATCAAGAATATCAAGGGAATTAATGAAAAACAAGAACAACAACAACCAAGGATTATGGCTTGCCAATACCAAACCTAATATTATATTACAAAGCAGCAGTCATCAGAACTATTTGGTACTGGCTAAGAAATAGAAGTTATGGATCAGTGGAATATCCAGTTATGCTCAGTAGTATACAAGCAGGAGTGTAGAAGGAGGATGGTAATAATTATCTCATATGGGAATCCAATGGGATAAACAGTTTTAAGACAAAGGGACAAGGCTTTCAAGGATAGGGTATCATCTAAAATTGAAGTGATAACAAAAAAACCTCAAATTTTTGAAAGCAAGAAGTGACAGCCAGAGAGAAAATGACTCTCTTTGAACCAAGTTCCTAGGATCTGACGCTGCCTATGTAAGTCAAAACTTTGGGAGATCCCTGACCATGAGGTGTATCTTCCAATATGTATCCTGTTTGGCTAAATATTTGATCAAAACAAGTGATTTTTGCTTACTAATAGACCATGTGTGTAGAATATACATATACACACATATGCATATTTTTATCTCTATATGTAATATAAATATATATGCATATGAAACTATTGTTTTCTAGGGCTGGACAAAGATGAGGAGAAAGGAAAATTATGAGTCACTATATTTTCTTCTCTGTGTGTTATTTAATTTTGTGATTATAGATTTTTAAAAGATATTTTGATAGCTATATTTTAAAATATAATTGATTTCTTCAATAATACTATTTATTATACTTTATGCATTGCAAAGCCATATTCAGAGAAGGAATGTATAGGCATCATCAGACTGCTAAAGGGGCCCAAAACATAGAAATGTTAGCAGTAATAAGTATTTTCACCTTTTTGAATGAATGATGAATGATTAGAAACATTTTATGTGCTAAACATACTGCTAAACTATGGAGATACAAACAGAAAAGAATGAGAATGTCTTTTCTTAAGGAGTTCATATCAATAGGAGAAGACATCAAAAATAAGACATATTAACTTTATGTTGGACGGTGAGCTTAAAAGTCCTGAGGATGTTGCAGTGGGGAAGATGGCATAGACTTCTTAAATACTAGCACCACAGATGCTTTTCCTCACAATACTATTTGCCTATGATATCAAGGCAGAGAGAGGTACTGAATTTGATTCCTTGTATTGAGCATTAATTACTTATTAATTCCCTTTCTGTCATAGTCATGTTTTATATAACTAAGCAAAGAGTTTCTAGTCAGTAAAGCAGATTAAACATAAAAATTTAGTTAATACATAATGAAGGTTACATGTATTTAGGTTTAGCTATGGAACCATTTCTATAATTGAACTAGTTCCAAGCCACTATGGGATATTTGCTCTGGTATTCAAATTATCTTAGATAAAATATCCTAATATTTTTCTCTCTCTTGGATTGATGTCTCTCATACTTGGAGACTTCAATTTCAGAAAATTTTTCTGGTCTTCATTACCTTTAAATTCAGATAGCTTCACATTTCATAACATATGTCTTGTCAAGGGCAAGGAAAGTAATTTGAAAATATGGGATTTGACTAGTTGAATAGGAGGGATATAAAATAGAAAAACTGCACTCAGTGTTGTATTAAGTGGTATGTATGTGTACACATACATACTTTGTTTTTCAGTCCTTTTAGTCATGTTTAATTCTTTATGATCCAATTTGATTGTTTTTGGCAAAAGTACTAGGATGGTTTGCCATTTGCTTTTCCAGCTCACCTTACACATGAGGACACTGAGGCAAACAGGTTAAGTGACTTTCTCAAGGTCAAATAGCCAATATTTGACCTTATTTGAACTTATGAAGATGAGTCTTCCTGATTCTAGGCATCAGCATTCTATTTACTGTATCACCTGGCTACCCTCTCCACAACTCCCCTCCCCACACAATTACACACACTGGAATCATGACTAGACCCATAATAAAATCAAAAAGGGTTCCTCCTGTTTTTTTCCTAGCTCTGTCCTTTGTGGATAACACTCATTTAAAGAATCATTTTGAATTGGGAACATGTCTGCTCAAAAGATTTTATTCAAATTAAATGCAAGTAAGAACTAAATAAAAATAGCTTCATCTGTGCTAAAGTCAGCATACTAGACATGAAAATAAAACTGCCATGAGGGGAAAAATTCAGTGTGCAGAGGTTTTAGAAATCTATTTAAATGCAAGGATCAAAATAAGTCAAGAGATCAAGATATTTTTAAGATAACAATGTTTGGGGACTTGAATGTGTGTGTGGTGGAAGGGGTCATGAATGTCTGAGCAAACTTGTATTTTAGTCTTCAGCATATTCTGTCCTTTTTTCCATTTTATTTTAATTTTGAATCTGTTTATCCTATTATCCTGTACTTCATATTAAAAAAAAATGAAAACTTTTCCCTAAAAAAGGTATATATAAAGTTTTTTTAAATACTTATAAGATTTAAAAACTTATTTCAAATATGTCCCTGTTTATGGGAATTACAATTTCAGAAGTTGCTTAACTGATAGATGCTGTTAAACAAGGAACATGATAGCAATTTAATTATTTTTAATTTTCTTTAATAACTGATGGAAAAATATATTTCTCATTTTCCTCTCAAGGAATATATTGTTAATTGCCAATCATATTTTATCTTTGTGAATAAGGACTGTCATGATCTGAGAATATTTATTCTATATTGTGTATGCAGCATCACAGACTAGAATCATAGAACTGATAGGGTTCTTCTGGAACATCCAGTGTTATCTCTTCCTCCTATAAATGTGAAAGTAGGCTAAAAAAGGGGAGGTACATTGACTAAGGTCACATGCAATTAGCAGTAGAGCTTAGAATAGAATTTAGACAGCATGGAAAAATATATTGGTTACTGGAGGTGAAATCAGGAAGGTTTGGATTTGAATCCAGACACATATTAATAGTATGACCCTGGATAAATCACATATCTGTGGGCATAACACATAACCTGGCAGGATGGCAGAACAATATTTCAGATGATGACCTGACTTTAACTTCACTTTTATTATTATCTGTTCCTATCAATTTCCATTTCCTTCAAGATTTTTTATTGCTTTATTTTTTTTTCTGTTTGTACATGTATATTAACTTTTAAAATACACATTTCATTATGCATCATGATTGAGAGAAAAAAAATTCAGGACAAAAGGGAAAAACATAAGAAAGAGACAAAAAAACCAGAAGAAAGAAGTGAACATAGCATGTATTGATTTACATGCAATCTCCATAGTTCTCTTTCTGGATTAGGATAGTATTTGTTATCCAAAGTTTATTGGGATTGCCTTGAATTACTGAACCACTGAGAAGAACCAAGTCTTTCATAGTTGAGCATTGCACAATCTTGCTGGTATTGTGTACAATGTATTTCTGGTTCTGCTTTTTTCACTCAGCATCACTTCATGCAAATCTTTCCAGGACTTTCTAAAATCATCTTGTTCATCATTTTTATAGAACAATAACATTCCATTATTTTCCTATACCACAACTTGTTCAGCCATTCCCCAATTGATGGACATTTACTCATTTTCCAATTCTTTGCTACCACAAAAAGAGCTGCTATGAATATTTTTGCACATATGGATAAATTTCCCTCCTTTATGGTTTCCTTGGGATACAGATCTAGTAGTGGCACTGCTGGGTCAAAGTCTCCAAGATTAATGTGATAGCATATTATCTCTTGATAAAATATACAGGCATCTTGTATTTTTCTCAAAACAAATATAAAACAAAACAAAGCAAAACAAATCTTACTATTGGAAATAAAAGGAAGAGTAACTGAAAAACCAGTCAATTATTCCAGGAAGTGTAGATAACAGCAGTCAACCTAATTTTTTTCCTCTACTAATTCTAATTAACTTTTACAAAGCTTAATGGCAGAAATATTGGACTAGGATACAAGACACTTTATCCAGTACTGGCCCTGTAACTAATATGATGAATGAACTTCATCAATGTCATTACTTCTTGCTGAATTCATAGCTGTATCATGCCAACCAAGGGAGATGGCAATTCAATATAATATCTAAAATATTTTATATAGCTCTATGTTCAGCTCCAAATTTAGAGATGACATTGTCCAGTTAGAAACATGCCCAGAAGAAAGCAAACAAAATAGAGCAAGCAAGAAGATTGGGTAGAAAAAGTGGATACACTTGGCTAGGGAATTCCAAATTCTCAGATTTGGAAGTGGTCTTGTACAACATATTTACAAGGAAGAATTTCTTCTACAACTTATCTGTCAATGGACCATCTACCTTGGCTTGAAGACACGATACACACTAATGCATTGTTGGTGTAGTTGTGAAATGATCCAATCATTGTGGAGAGTAATTTCGAAGTCTGGCCAAAGGGATATGAAACTATGCATATCCTTTGATCCAGAAGTGTCACTACTGGATCTGTATTCCATTTTTTTTGCAATGTTCTCACTTCATTTCCTATATTTCCTCTAACTTTCTTTTAAGATCCTTTATGTAATCTTTGAAGAATGCCTTGTAAGATGGGGACCATCTAATGTCTCCCTTTGGGGCTTTTTCTGGAGTTGCTTTACTTTTAGGGTCCTCAGTATTTGAAGTCTGTTCTTCTCTCTCTCCATAAAAGCTGTCTATGGTGAGAGTTCTTTTTTTTTTTTTTTTTTTTTTTTTTTTTTTT
>JAJPUD010004056.1:90988-110000 GCA_023553655.1 Myrmecobius fasciatus
TTTTTTTTTTTTTTTTTTTTTTTTTTTTTTTTTTTACTCATTTTTTAAGGCTTGAGGTCTGTTCAAAGCAAAGGAGGGACAGCTGCTTTAATTTCCCTGATGGCAGTTCTGCTGATTGAGTTATTTCATGTGCTGGGCAGTTCTGCTGATTGATTGATTGATTTGCAGTGCTGGGCAGTTTTGCTGATTTGTTAATTTCTATCTAAATTAACAAATTTATGGGCAACAGGACTTATCTCACCTCCAGAGCTTCAATGCGCATTCGGCCAATCAGAGCTGGCCACAAGAAGAGTCAAGCCAGAAGAATGTAGATTGTGGTGGCTCTTTATTCAGCCCCCATTCTTCTATAGCCATGCCCCTTTTCCCTTCTATCCACCTTTCTTATATCTTTCTTCTCCTAGCCCAGCCCTGTCCCTCACATAGTCCCTCCTCCAGGTCTTGTCTCTCCTCATCACCTGACCCATTCCCATACCCATCATTTGCAATAAGCTTGTACTGAAAAGAGATATCTATATATTGAAGGTATGCTCCTCTTATCAACAGAGCTCTTCCTTGAAGGCTGCCTGCTTAAGAAGGCCAATAATGAAACCATTAATAGCAATCTCCTGCATGCCTTGGGGTCTCATGTTTCTAAAGGAATCACACACCCTTTGATCCTTGATTCAAGGAAAAGCTTATCCCCTTACTTTTTTGGGGGGTCCTTCAACACTGATTGATTCCTTGCTTTAGGGTGCTGTATAATGGTAGCTAGATCTGTTGCTCTTCAGGGGTTCAGTGATTCACTATCTACCCCCCACAAAATGCTGATCTGCCACACCACCTGCTTACAATCAGGACAGATTGGCCCAAGAAACCCTCAGAAGACCCCCCAGGTGTGTGGAAGCCATAACACTCCAACTCTTACTCCAGCTCCCTGCTGCAGTCTCCTGTGCTTCAGTCTGGGTTCAGCAGACCACCCCCCTGCCCAATTGAAACAAACCTGTTTTGAAGTTCTTCCAGGGTATCTTCTTCTAAAAATGTGTTCTACTCCAGATATTGTGGATTCTTTGACTTCAAAACCTCTAGAGGCTTAATCTGCTGTTGATTTGAGGGAAGGTTAGAGGAGGTTACAGAGAGTCCTGTCTGATCTTCACCATCTTGGCTCCCCCATGCATATGTTTTGTAAATAAAAAGCTTTATTAAAAAAAAATCAGACCAAAAGGTAAAAAAAGAACCATGAGAAAAAAAAGCAAACCAACAAAAAAACGTGAAAATACTCTACTTTGATCCACATCTAGTTTCCATAATTATATCTCTGGATGAGGATGACATTTAGCATACTAAGTCTATTGGAATTGTCTTAAATCACCACATTGTGAAAAAGAACCAAGTCCATCACAATTGGTCATCACATAATTTTTTTTTTGCTGAGGCAATTGGGGTTAAGTGACTTGCCCAGGGTCACACAGCTAGGAAGTGTTAAGTATCTGAGGCCAGATTTGAACTCAAGTCCTCCTGACTTCAGGGCTGGTACTCTATCCACTGCACCACCTAGATGCCCTAATCATCACATAATCTTAAAATTACTGTGATCAATGTTCTCTTGGTTCTGCTCACTTCACTGAACATCAGTTCATGTAAATTTTTCCAGGTTTTTTTGAAATAGTAATGTTTATCATTTCTTATAGCCCAATAGTATGCCATTACATTTATGTAACACAATTTGCTCAGATATTCTTCAATTGATGGATATCCCCTCAATTTCCAATTCTTTACTACTGCAAAATTGACTACTATAAGCATTTTTGTATATATGGGTCCTTTTACCTTTTTTTGTAATGTCTTTAGGGTATAGACCTAGCAGTAATATTGCTGGATCAAAAGGCCTCTTGGCATAGTTACAAATTGCCCTTTAGAATGGTTAGATCATTTCACAACTTCACCAATGCAATATCTAATTGTATTCATAAAACCATCTTTGAAATGAGTATTATTATTCTTGTCCCCATTTTATAGATGAGTAAATTGTCTACCCAGTCTTAGATTATCTTTGTTTTAGTGCACCTGAATTACATTGAGTTTTTGAATAGCTGTATCAAACATAGTTTATTTGTCGTGAAGTTATAAGTCAGATAACTCATCAGATATTTTTCAGACAGATTTGTGTATACCTTATCTACCTTACACTTGTAAAATTGATGTTTTGAATACAATTGTCAGAATTTACATCTATCCCTATTATCTTTTATAATATTGAATCTGACCCTTTATGATAACCCCATGAGTTATTCTTACATTTTGATTCTGTCATTCAGTGTGTTAGTGATCTCTTTTAGTTAAATTAAAATTAAAACTTACTCAGGGCAAAGACTTTTGTCTTTGAATCCACTTCTGGTAATACGGTACCTGGCACATAGTAAGCCTTTAAGAAATATATATTGATTGATTTCTGAAACTTTCTGAAAATCTGAAACTTTAATAAGCATACTACCTATGCCTTTATTCAAGGCAATTAAAATGTTAAATATTATGGGATCAAACAGCTACCCTGGGATTTTCTACATGAAACTTTTATCCAGGTTAAGAGCAATCCATTAAGAGATATTTAAGGTAGGGATTAAAAATAACAAGTTTCTTTAAGAATTTAAAAGTCTGGCAAATGGAAGAAGGATTAGACTTGCTTTTCTTGCCCCAAAGGAATAAAACCAACTGATAGATGTTACAGAGAAGTAGATTTCAGTTTAAGCTGAGAAAAATTTCCAATAATTGTAGATATTGCAAAAATTGGATGAGTCCCCTTTGGAGACTGACTTTCTACATAATTATAGTTCTTTAATAGGAATCTTTGCAGCAACTTGGGATAGAATTTATGACCTGGAGATTATGTTTGAAATATATATTGTATGTATGTATGTGTGTATATACATATGTATATAAATATACATATATTCATATGCAGATACATGTATATCCACTAGAATATGAAAATATTTGAAACATTGATCATCATTATACAAATTAAATGCCATATCCCTATCATTGTCTTCTAAAAATATTTGTTTTTCTTGGGGTAGCAGTATATAAAAAAGCCCTCTTCAGATCTGGTCCCTACCACAGCTACATCAAACAATAATGAGGCAGTGCTTTTTTTTTTCTTACTTTGCTGGCTATACAGAATACCAAGATAAGAATAAAGGGAATGACCCCAGTGAGGACAGCATATGTATAAATAATTACAGAGAAATACAATTATGAAAAGATTTGTTAAGCATTAACATTAATCTCTATTATCCTTCTATCTTGAAAGAATGTGTAATTGAAGTGTTCTCACTTTGACATTATTGATAGAGCAAAAACAATCAGTATGAAGATGGTCTTTATAGTCAACAACTTGCAACAGATTTGAATTTCCTCCAAATGATCCTCAAGTACTTGCTTGTCCTCAGAAGCTCTCAGTCTTAGTTTGGTATACTTGTTTGCTCATAATTCAGAAGAAGCCAAAAATACTTTTTAAAAAAAACTGCTACAGGGCACAAAGGTGAGGAAACATCAAAAGATCAGAACATTCTGAAATAACTTGGCCATACAACACCTTAGATTCAAGGTTTCCTTAATATCATTGCAGACCTAGGAGTAAGAAGAGAGGGAAGGCTAGTATTCAAGTAATGATGCTCTATTTATTTATATCCATCTTTTTATGGATATAATAATATTCTTATTATTATATCAATATGCCTTATAATATATAGCATTATTATGCCTTATGTTGATGCCTTATAATAAACTTCATAATAATATAGTATATATTGTGCAATATATATTATACATAATATTATATATATATATAATAATCTTATGTCTAGACAGTAACAAATCTATCGAATATTTCTGTTTCCATTTCTCTTGTGACCAAGATTCCTAAATTATTTGTGGTAACAAAGTTACTTAACTAACCTAGTATTGCCTGACAAATCTCACTGGATTATTTGAATGGAAGTGATTTTACTTTTTCTCTGACAGTTTAGACTTGGTGCAAGGCAGAAAATTCTTTTTATAAAGCTGTCAATGGTAACTTAATAGATACCATACTGTGATCATTTTTTTTAGAATGCTATATTGGAAAAAGCCTTAAATTACATGTTAAATCATCTAAACATATCTACAAGAATTTAGAAAGAACTAAGAAAGTATTGGAAAGTTTACTCATGTGTTTGTATGGTAGAATGGATATTGGCTTTATATCTTGGAGCCAATCTTGGAGACAGGAAAACAAATTCAAGTCTTGCTTCTGATTTTTTTGCTTTTTAATTCTGGGAAATCTATTGAATCTGACCCTGAGGCAACTCTCTAAGACTGAAGATCAGGTTCTGCGCTGGGCTGGTGGAGGGGGTTTTCTTGATTACATATCCTATATCAATAAATCATTGATTTGGTTAAAAAAAAGACCCCACAACTATATCAGAGCAAGTCATGAAATAATGTAGGCATTAGGTGGATACAGATACTTCTTGATGGGAAAGTAATGATATGTGTATGTGTTTTTTGAATATTGGAAAAGAAAATGGAAAATAAGAGAGGAAAATATCTTAGTATCAAAGCTTGAGAGTTGGAGGACATTATAGGTGATTGTCTTTATTTTATAGATGAGGAAAATGAAATTCAGAGAAGTGAAGCAATTTGTATAAGGGAGTGAGTGATTTATGGGATTTAAATCTAGTTTCTCTGAGTCCAAGAGGGATTTTTTTTGTAAATTGTCCATCAGCTTCTAGTTTAGGAATTCTTACTATGAACTAATGAATAACTCCTAAAACCCCTGTTTTATCATGTACTAGAATAGTATAATTCTCTAAAAAAGTTTCCCCACTCATATACATTTTTCCTCTTTGAGGGTGTGTTGGTTTTTAACCAGGAGACTTGAGGGTTAGCTATATTTGAACATGAAGGGTTACTGAAAAAGGCTGAGCTTGTGAAAGAGACAAAGATTCCTCCCCTCTCCTTCCCTTCCCGGTTAGTGAATCACTAAAACCCTAAAAGTCTTCCCCTCCCTGATTTATTTATTTATTTATTTATTATTTATTATTATTTTTTTAACTAGGTAAAATGAGAGATTCTTTACCTCAATTGCTACTTAGCCTTAATTACTGATTGGGTGTGGCCTTACCAAACTGAGACCTCTTAAAGACCTTAGCTTAAAATGTCCAGGGTCTCTGGGTTGCATCCAGGGCCATCTCCATTTGTCTTGATCTATATCTAACCACTGGCCCCAGATGGCTCAGGTTTTGTATAGCTCTCCCTCATTTAAATCCAACTCACTTGCATGTCATGGCATCACATCCCCAAAATCATGGTCCTCTTTAAGAATGAAGGACAAACAACAACAAGTCAACAACTATTTATTAAACATTTAATATATGCCAAGCAATGTGCTGAGGACTGGGAATATGAGAAAAGGTAAAATAGAGGCTCTTTCCTTTATTTATATTCCAGTGAGAAAGACAATAAGAAAAAAAATAGATATGTTTTACAAGTGTAAATGGAAGGAAATCTAAGAAATTTGAAAAGGTAGAATTAGATTATGTTGTGAAAGACTTTAACTGAAGAAGAGATGGTGAATGATTTCAGCTGAGCCAGAAGCTAAAAGCAGTTCAGACTAGACTACCAGCACCAGGAAAGACATCAGGGGAGCAGTGACTTAGTGGGGAGCATTTAGAGAAGCAGGGTCCAGAGGAGATTACAGAGGAACAGGATCCAGTAGAATGTGAACATTTAACTCATCAACTTTAAGTAGAGGTTATAAGACTTGTCCAGAAGACTTTGAAACTGACATGGATTGGACCCAGCTGGAACAGTAGAATCACCATTAAGACATTAGAACCATACAGCATCATAAGAATGAGTTGGTTCTCCATGCATTTTGCCCTGGCTACACATGCCCCTTTCTTACATGTGCATTCCTCTATTTGTATATCCTGGTGCTAAGATTTTCCCTGTGTGTGAATCAATTGGTGAGTGAGTCCTGCATATACCTAGTTTTCTCATTAAAATTACTTGTATCTGGGACACTATACTTCCATGGTTATGAGGGAGATGCTATTTTTTCTAATTGTGCCATTTAATTAAATGTCTATGCTTTGAGTTTAAGTACTTTGGCTGACTGTTAAAGATAGACACATGGGTGGGTGCTCATGAACTATAGGTTTTCAAGGATGTAGAACTACATTAAATTTAAGGTAATCCTTCCCTAAAGGAATGTGATTTGTGAATTGGGAGGGTATCCTCAGGGGTTATATCTGATTTACATGTAATTTTATTTAAGCATTACTCTGGCTCCTTGGTCTTTTAGCATCCTGTGGTGTCCTTTGCCCCAGAGGAAGATTATGGTAGGGTACTTGCAAATATCTATTAGCTGAAACTATAGGGCACATGTATTAAGAAGACTAAAGATTGTGGAAAAGACATTGAAGGTTTCCCAGAAATCAACTTCAATGTCTTTGGCATGACCAGTGAGAATGCTTTCTTTTTTTTGTATTACTGGGAATAGTAGAGGAGAGGGAGCAGATGTTGAGTACCTGCTATATACAGAGTACTTACTATATTAAGTATTTTTATAAATACAGAGAAACACAAGAAGTCCCTGTCCTCCAGGAGTATTGAGGAAGACAAAAAACATAGGTGTATGTGTTGGGAGGGGGGACTGTGCTTATTTAATGGAGGCATTGTGGTATAAAGAAAAGTTTAATGGATTTGGATTGAGAACGTTTGGATTTAATCTTTGATTTATCACTTTCTAGCTTTATGAACATGGGAAGCACAAGGGATTCAGTTCCCTCATCTATAAAATGAGGAAATTGAACAAGAAAAATATTTATGATTCCCTCCACCTCTGAATTTATTATCTGACATTGAAAGAAACCCATTTTATGTGATATTTTATTACATTTGATTGTCACAACAACAATGTAAATCGGTAGTTGTTAATTTGGGGTCTGTGGACTCATTGATTTCAAAAGTACTGTGATGTTGGATGGGAAAAATACATTTCAATTTTCTTAAACTGAAATTTAGCATTGCCTTTAACTATGAACATAAGTAAGAAACCACAGTAAGCTTAAAATAAAGTAAACATAAATAGGAAACCAGTCTGAAAAAAGGATCCATGATGCATGAAAATTTTATCCTTATTTTGCATATTAGAAAACCTTATCTCTACACTTTAGTGAATTGATTAAGGTTGATCAGTTGTAGGGTCAGGATTCAAATTCAAATCTTCTGATTCTCAGTATAGTGATCTTTCCATTATTTTAGCTGACTTCTCCAAAGTGCTTTAGTTTTATCATTTGCTTTATATTTCAATTAGCCATACTAGCTGAGGGAAAATACATATATCCACCTAGCTTGCTATCATCTAGCTATCTTTTTGATGGATCTTCAGAAGTCATTTGTATCCATTTTGGTAATGCAGAAATGGTCAATCAGAGAGATTGGGGGAAAATATTGGACATTTTCTTTCCATGCCTGACTTCTAGACTTTCATATTTCTGCTCTATTGTTGGTGAATTTAGTACCTATTTGAGTGATGCATGGCAAGGAGAACTTAATTCTTAATCCACTGAGCAAATCTTACTTTAATCGGGTAACTAGAATGTATGTTTCATGAAAGTAGAGACTGTGACCTATTTAACTATGTATCTCTCAAAACCTAGTAAAGGACCCTGTATTTACTGGATAATTAGATATTTCTTGAATTAACCATCTGGTTTCATCAACTCTGAATGACTTAGATACTCTCAGCAATACAATAATCTCAGAAAATCCCAGAGAGCTAATGATAAAAAAGGTATCTGTCTTCAGAGAAAGAGCTGATGGTATCTGAATATGGACCTACTCATGCATTCTTTCTTTACCTTCCTTCCTCCCTCCCTCCCTCCTTCCCTTCCCTCTTCCTCCCTCCTTCCCTTCCTTTCTCTCTCCCTCCCTCCTTCCCTTCCTTCCTTTCTTCCCTCCGTTGTTCCTTCCTTCTTTTCTTCCTTCCTTCCTTCTTTCCTCCCTTCCTTCTTTCCTTCCTTCCTTTCCTTCCTCTCTTTCTTTCCTTCCTTACTTTCTTTCACAAAATGATTGATATAATACTGTGGTATAATATTGTTTTATATCATTGTATCTGTATGCCCTATATCAAATTTTCTTACTGTCTCAGGGGAAAGGAGGAGGAGAGGGAGAGAGGGATACAATTTGGAACTCAAAACTTTAAAAAAGTGTTAAAATTGTTTTCATATGTAATTAGAGGAAAATAAAATATTATTTAAAAAATAAATGTTTTCTTCTGCTTGGTAGCAATGATATCTTTTCTAGTTTTATATTCTGCTTGCATCTGCTTATGTTCTGGCCTGGCACATATTTATAATATGCGTATTGACTCTGAAAAGCTATTACATTCCCTCCTAATTAATCTAATATTTTCCTCATTCATTTTTGAATTATGTTTGATTGATTTGAAGTTATTTTTATCACATAAATAATAATTTGGACATTTTGAAAATTATGGAATTTTCTGCATTTTATCTGACTTGTAACTTTTATCTCTTCATCAGTGATCAGGCCTATTCTGACAAAATGAAGTGGAAGATTAAGGCAATTGAACAGGCAAATGAATTGGGAAGCCCAAACCATTGTGATCTCAATTTTATGCAGAAATTCTTCATTTCAGTTTTCTTGTCTATAAAACAAAAACAAATGATGCCCATCCTATCTACCTTGTAGACTTGTTGTAAAGAGCAAATGAAAAAGTATAGATGAAAGTGCTTAAGCATTTAAAAATACACAAATATAAGGTTTACCTATTATTACTTGTGAAAGCCTATTTTTGCTTTGAATTGTTTGACTAGTGTCTTCATTACTAAAGTTTAACCATGTGAAGCTGGCCTCAACAAAGCCATTTAATGTCTGCTATTACCCTGTTGGAAAACAAGAATGCTCCTTTTTATTTCCAAAAGAAGCTATATATTTGATAGCATGCAACATTTTAATTTATGAGAACATAATAAAATTTTATGTCTTTCTTATTGAAGTTTATGGTCAATATATAAATAATTCTCTTCATTTAAGTTGTATTTTATTTTTGACAGCTTAAGAAAACATATGTGAGGCAGCAGAGTATGTAATGGAAAGAAACTAGCTTTGGCGTCAAGAAAACTGCAGTTTAATGACACAGTAAATAGAATATTGGGTCTACAGTCAGAAAAACCTGAGTTCCAATCTAGCCCTAGATACTTACTAGCTATGTCATACTGGGAAAATCACTTAACTTCCATTTGCCTCACTTTTTTAATTATGAAAAGCAGGCTGATAATAATATCTACTTCCTAGAGATGTGAAGATCAAATAAGATGTTTGTAACTGAGTACAGTACCTGACACATAACAGGCACTTAATAAATGTGTATTTCCCTCCTGAGTATTCTTACATGTGTAGAAATAACTTTTACTATTTTAAATCTTGCCCTTAAGACAACCTTTCCTCAAATGTACTTTAGTGAATAACATCAACTAAAGAAATAGAATACAATTGGTGTTAATTGCTTACTTAATGTTTATTATAGCTAACAATAGTTTTGAATGTATCAAATGTAGGTCATTGGATTTCATTTTGTCTGTTCTGAATAATACTTTGGGATCATTTGTATTATTAACATGCATGGTACATTTAAGCCCATGTAGGACATGTAAACACGAAATTCTTATTTAAATTATTACAGGTTTGTAACTGTATCTTTGTTTTTGTAAAATACTGTCCATTGTAGTAATTATTTAATGCCAGTCCTCTATCAGGCACGTGTCTCAAATATAACACTGTTCCTTCCAAAAACTTTTGTCATCATTTCCAGGAGCATTATAGCTCAAGTCAAGACATGCTTATATTATTGAATCTCATTTTCCTTTTTGCTCATAGGAGAGTATTAGCGGTATTCAGAGGATCCAAGAGCTTCTATATTTTCTAGCTTCCAGGTGAGACACATGAAATTTATTGGAAGTCCATAGTCTTTGCTCTATTTACTTAGGGAATGGGGAAAAAAAAAAGATCGCCTGCCCTAATCAGGGTGCAATATTACATGTTAGAGAATGTAGAAAAAAAAAGAAAAACAAAAACAGAGAAAATGGTTGAGGAAATTTGCTGCTATAAAGTTCCAAGTGACCTAGTTACTGGTTCCCTTTAGTATTTGATGATTGTATGAATATACATACAGAGCTGTACAATAAGCTCATAACCTTTTTATATAATGATTAACATCTTTTTGTGCATCAGTATGGTATTCAGATACCATTTTATAGATTTAAAAAATATTTTGTTAGCCTGCCTTTATTTGTATGTTAATATATATATACATAATTCAAACAAAAATAGTCCCTTAATCTCATCCTATAGCTAGTTACACCATGTTTAAATAGGTTTATTTATTAACATAAACTATGTACATATATAAGCATGTATGTAAATATATTTTCCTTCCCTATCTTTTTCTAACTTTAGAAAGTCTGAGAAAAATCAAAGTATTCAGAAATATTTCAGTATACTTACATGTAAGTGAAAACATGCAGCTAAGCTAAAATGCCATTTCCAAGTAAAGTTACATAGGCATATGCACTTGCTTATAATCCTTCAAATTAAAATCTTTTGACTGGAAGAATAGAGGTTATGTGGCTTTCTCCTAATGATTCAAAGAAACTAAAAGAAGAAATAATAGTTACTTTGGAGACAACTTCTAATGATCCTACTATGTGTATCCTGTATTTTGTTCAGGAAAGGCTTCATTCTTCAGTATTAAAATTACCATTTCTTGCTCAATAGAAATCTACCAAGGCTTTCCGTGATATTGCTTCTCTTCTTAAGGGACTTAGAAAGAATGGTTTTATTTGGAAGTACATTAACTTTTTCCCCATAGAGCACTTCTTTGGATCATGTATATCATTAAGAAAGAATGAGCTCCACTATAAGGATGATATTAAGTGACTATTACATTTCAGTCACTGTGCTAGGTGGTAAGGATACAAAAACAAGCATGAATCCATGTGTACTTAAAGAGTGTACTATTCTAAAATGTGGAAACTCTCTCTATTGATGCAGGACAACTGATATCTTTTCTCTAACTTAGTGTTTGAGAATTACCTAGTACTTAGAGATTAAATGACTTGCTCATGGTCACAAAGTAAGTATATGTCAGAGGGAGTATTAAACCCAAATCTTCCTGGGTTTGAGTGAAGTTCTTCATCTATTTACCAAGATTGCTTTTGCTATTAAATACAAAATAAAGTCAAAGACAAAATAAATATGAAATAATCATAGCATTGTCGAAGAGAGCAGAACAATCATTTTATCCTACCAATGGACCAGGAGGAAGACTTTGGAAGAGGGAGTAAAGCCACTAACTTTATGCAACTTTGCCTCAATTAAATCTAATCTATGCATGAATAAAAAGATATCACCCATATCATTTTTACAAAGTTCTGTGACAACAGGCAAATGATGAAGTGGCAGATGTAGATACATTGTGAGCTGTAATAACAACCCTACACATAGGCAGCCTAACCCTTATGGTCATCTTCTCATTGGAGCAACAGTGAGATTTGGCTGAGTGGCTTTTTAAGGACCACACTACCCATCTCCTGGTGTGAAAAAGTGACTAGAAAAGGTGCCCTAAAAGTGGTCTGCTTACTCAACCATGATCTGTTAATCATAGCAAGCAGAGATGCCACCATATGATCAAAATAAAAATGCACAAAAACTTTTGCAAAGATGATTCCTCTCACCATTAGTACATGGTGTAGACACCACAGAATCCAGTAGACCTGAAAGATACACAGCTTTTGTTCTGAGAGCACTCAATAGGTATAGCATCCGAAAAGCAGCCCTGAATGAAACAAGGTTGGCAAATGACAGACAGCTTACCAAAGCTGGAGAACTGATTGATTGAAATGGAAGACATTGTCACAGGACAACCCAACATAATGTGCCCTCATTAAAGAAGGTGCTGTACTCCATGAACAAAGCAAAATTGAAGTAGCTCAAAAGAAATGTGATTTATAAATTTTGAGAATTCACCCCCAAAATTCACATGTTCTACATATGGCACATATATGGTTGACCGTTCTGAGTTTTTATTGGTCTAATCAGCCACCATTCAAATTGTAACTTGACTCTAACATAGTGATGTCATTTTGGTCATCTTTGAAAATGAAGAACAACTAGCAACTAACCAACCCTGCATATACATACATATATACTCTTTTCTACTATATGAAGCTTTCCTAATTCCCCTTAATTCTAGAGCACCAGATTATCCTGCATATAACATGTTTTTGCATATTGTTTTCTCATTAGACTATGAGCTCTTTGAGAATAGAGTCTGGTTTTCCTTTCTTTGTAGCCCCAGCCCCAGATGCTTAATAACTGTTTATTGACTGTATGGTTCCCCATTTCCTTTTCCCTTTCTTGCCAGATATCTCCCTTAGTCCCATTCCCCAAGCATTTCTCCTCTTTAGAAAATACCTCCCAAATTAATCCTTACTAAGATGTTAAAGAGTAATGATTTAAGGAGTCACTACTCCCATAGGTATCTTCGAGTCAGTGAGGGACCAACAAGAATTAACAAAACAAAAACAAAAAATAAACCAAATTTATCTAACTCAAAGGAATGTTGAATTAATGTTACAATTTCCATAATCATGCTCTTCTAATGAAGGATATATTTTGGGCATAGCCAGACCTTTCTGGTATCCTTCAAATCACTTTCCAGAGGTCTGTCTACTTTCTTTATCCTTAAGGTCATTTCTGCTTGAGAGAAAGATACACAGGACAGGTACTTTCTGAATAGTAGAGGAAGAGAAGCAGAAGCTTAAGAAAGCTGCTATTCTGGTATCTTCAAGTTACATAAAAACACTAAATTTTTAAAAGAGCATTCAAAGAGAGAGCAAGGACACAGTGCGAAATGGGGTAGGGAAGGTGGTTATAGAAAACAAGCTTTAAAATTTGACTTAAGCCCACTTTGATATATACATTTTTACCTGGTAAAAGGAATAATGGAAAATAGGGAGAACAAAGAAAGATATGTCCGTAGCTTTTTGTGTGTGTTTTACCCATCTATTACAGATACTCACAAGCAGTTTGTCATCAACTTTGGCCACTATTTGAAAACCAGTTATTGCTATTCTTTGAAATATATCAAATCTACTTTACATGGTACATGGAAATTCTGCAGATATATCATAAACATTGTCATGAGTCATTTTATGGCATTGCCCATACCTTTGTGTATAAAACTAAATGGAAGGTAATATAAATAATAAGATTATTTGAGATATCTCCAGTTGAAAAAACAAACAAACAAATATGTGTTTTGTTGCTTGTCAATTCTGGTCAAAATTCTGATTAGTTCATGGTTAGTGTTATTTTGCATCTTTTCTAGGAATATGTATATGTAGTGAACTTACCATTTCCTTTACAATTTATAATTATGGAATTTATCTCCTCATAAGAAAAGGAACTTAGAGTAAATAACATAAAACTATTTAATTCCTTACAAAGGCAAATGACTGTAAATCCTCCAAATTAAGAACCCTTCAGATATCAGCATGAATTTTGTTTTTTGTACATCTCTATCAATTATTGGTAATCTTGAAGAAGTGGTATGGGGCCTATAAATTGTCTTTAAATGATGCCAAATTGGAAAATGAAATAATAGTAATGATAATAGATCCAAGAGTGAGTTGGAATATAAAGAAGGAATAAGAATAATAAGATAAGTGAAAACTAATAAATTCAGCAGGAATTTATATGGGAATAATAATTTTCATGTTTCTAAAGTAACAGATGGTCAAATAATAAGCAGTAAATTTGACACTGGAGTTTGGAATATGGAAGTACATCATAAGGCATAAATGTTGCAAAATATAAAATCAGTACTCTGTCATGCTAAAAACTAAATACTTCAATGGCTTGGTGATCTCTTCAATGTGGATATTCTCCATTATAAATCACATTTTCTTTTCATATTTCCATCTTTTGTGGTTCTCACCCATGTCCTGCTTTAGCCATAAGAGAAAGTCTACTCCATTCATTGATGGTCTTCCTCTAGCTCACCTATTCGAAGTATTAAGGCTATAAAATCTAGAAATAAAAGTCTCCTCTGAAGGGTTTCATCTATTGCTTCTTCTTTTTTATTTTAAATTTTTTTCTCTCCTACCTATGCCTCCCCAACACATGCATCACACTCCCACACATACATTTACTGAAATGGATGTTAAAATATTTCTTACTCCTCACTTTGCTTTTAGATTTTCTCCTTACCACTGTAAATGAGCAATTCATCATCTTTCAAATTTCGATCAGTCAAAATTGTTTGGCTGATCCCGATGATAAAGACTATTTGTACTAAAATCCCTAACTCATTCTCTTTCCTTTCTCAAATGGTTCAGTATCAAGCTCATCTTTTTTCCCTTTAACTCCTACACTAATATTAAGCAAATTAAACATACACATTGATGTTCCCTTAAGCTCCCATTTATTGTTAGATCTTGTTTTCTCTACATAACATTTCACATAACAATCCTTCTTTCTTTTCACACATCTAATAGTTTAGCTCAATCCCTCTTCATCTTCTCAAAAAGATTTGATTTTTTGTTGTTTTTTATTTCATTTAAAAATTTTATTTATTTAAAACTTAAACACAAAATAAGGCGAAAAAACAAAAGAGGAAGAGCAAAAGACAGAAACATTGTCATGTGTCCCCTGGAATATCAGGTATAATTCAAAATATGTAAAATAAATTTCCATTTCAAGAAAGTATATATAATCATAGAAGATACTGTATTCATGAGTCTCCATCTTTTCTTTGCTATCTTGTAGGTTTTCTTTTGTTCTCTGCTGCAATTTTTTTTACTTTATTTTTCGCCTCTTTCATCCATACATACAACAATTCTTTCTGGAAAAGATAGCTATTTGATGTTACTCTTTTAGGTAGAAGAAGCTTTTTTATTTTAATGTCCTCCACTTAAGATGAATACTGGTCTTCCCTATTCACACAGTAACTTTCTATGGTTAGATTCTTTCTCCTTAGTCAGCCCTTTTTTTAAAAAAAAAATGAGAATATTTTGTGTTAATCAAATCTAATCATGAGGTGGGAGTGAGGATGGTGTCTCTGGTTTCACTTCAGTTCTCCCCTCTGGTCTGGAACCCCAAACCAAGAACTCTACCCTCCTGCAAATGCCTTCAGTCAGAAGCATTCTGTCCCTTCTGCTTCTGTAACCACCTTCCCCACTGCTTCTATACTTACCAGATGTGCTGGTTCCTTTTTCCCCAAGGTGAAGTCTCAGCAGCACAGCTGGACCTGGCATTCCTTATCAGCTGTAGTTCCCTCATTTTTCTTCAAATCAAGACTCCCAAGTCCCCATGCTGTCCCAGAGGTAAAAGTTCAGGCTGAAGCCAACTCCAAACCCACATCTCCATGCTGGCTGTTTCAGTGGAGCTAGCCTGGAGGTGTTTACCTGGGGTCTTTCTTAAGGTCTTTTTAAGAAGACAACTCTTATGCCCCAAGTTTTATTTGTTTTTCACATGTTTATTTTGTTTGTGAGGGAAATCTGGAGAACTTATAATTTTTTGACTTACTTTGCCATGTTCTGTAAATCCTCTATTTCTTTTTTTTAATACTTTGAAAGTACCAATGCAATGCTCAGATTGTCCATATATTATCTCATTCTTGCTGCAAGATTGATCTTCCAATTTTCTTAGTCATAATATGTATTTAATGATGAAGACATCATAGTAATTCTCATAGAAACTATTATAAGAGGAAGAGGCCACTTCTTCCCCAGAACATTCTCAGCATCACAACCAAGAGAGCAGGGTTGAAATCTGTTATATTCTTTTAACTGATATAGTCCCTACCCAATTCATCCTGGAATGAAGTGGGGGCAACTGAGGGAAGACTCAGAGTTTACTATGTCATATTAAAAGGAAAAGTTTTTTTTTTATTTCAGTATTATTATTACTACCCTGAACATATGGCCAAAACCAGTGCTTCCCCCACCCTCCTTGCCTCCAATTTAAATTACTTAGTTACTTAAAGAGTTACTTAAAGAAGTTACTTTTATAATATCTTGTAATGGTGGATAGATAGCCTCCATGACAAGTAACAAATTGTAGCTATTTTATGTTTATCATAGATATTTCCATTTCCTTTTGGTTCACCTCTAAGTGCAAAATACTTTGCCAAGGTAGAAAATTATGAGTCGTTATCATTTCATAAAGCAGGTAGAAGTAGTGGAGGAGGAAAACATTCAAAAGTAACCTTGGAAAAAGCCCAAACTAAATAAGGCCATCACAAGAATGAAACTGCTGCAAGAATAGTAAATGAATAAAAATTGAAAAAAGATTTACAGAAAATTTTATAACAAACTCTTTTCATCATCAGAGATGATGGTCTCATCAGAGACTTTATTCAGTAGAAAGCTCCAAAGCTAATAATTACAGGGAAAATATAATTTTAAACATAATGTAATTTCTGAAGTTGAATACTGGTGTCAGTAATCAAATCTGAGACTTCCCTTGGAGAAAGAACCAAACTTAAAGGCCAAATAAAAGTCCAATATACAGTTGGTTCTCATTGCTATAGAAATGAAAAAACGAGCAGTGACTGACATGATTTCCACCATTGTGTTTTGCAAATCATCTTTCAGAGCAAAATTCTCTTTAAGAAAATCCTCCAAATTTTATGAGTTAAGTATTTTAACAAATATCACCTATCTTATAGATTAAATAGGGCTTGAAGTATGATGCAGTGGCAGCATAGAATCAGAGTTAGGGGATTTGCATTCAAATTCTGACTCAGTTGTTTATTTCCGGAGTGTCCTTAGAAACAACTTATACTTGAGGCTTCAGTTTCTTCATTTGGAAAAAAAGTGGCAGTTTGGTTCTGGCAAAGAGGTAGATTACTTGTAATGATATTGTAAAGCAAGATTCCTGAACATTTTTGCTTAATTGTTTTTTTACATCATAGGGGATGTTTCAATCTGGGGCTGGGTAGAAAATGACCATGATGTAAAAGCAAAAGGCATCAACAAAACTTATAACAAGAAGAATTTTAAAGCAATAAAAGGGAGAGTTCATTAGGACCAGTCACTGAGAAGTAATGGCTATATTTTTAAATCATCAAATATCAACATTTGTAATTAAAAATTATATTAAAAATGAAAATTACTGTTACTTTTTTTTTATTAAAGCTTTTTATTTGTATAACATATGTATGGGTAGTTCCCCAGCATTGATCTTTACAAAGCTTTCCATTACAACTTTTACACCCAGTCCCCTCCCCTCCCCTAGATGGCAGGAAGTCCACTACATGCTAATAATGTTGAAATACTTGAAAAGTTGTGCAAGAAAAATCCTATCTACAAGAGAAAAAAAGAGAATCAGAGAAAGGAAACACAATGCAAGCAAACATAAATAGAGAGCATGTGGTGGTCCATATTTCATATCCCTCTCTCTCAGTGTATATGGCTTTCTTCAGTGAACAATTGGAACTGGTTTGAGACAATTCTTTGTTTCAGAGAGCCATGTCCATCAGAATTAATCATCATGTAATATTGTTGTTGCCATGTATAATGATCTCCTGGTTCTGCTTGTTTCACTCAGCATCAGTTCATGCAAGTCTCTCCGGGCTTCTCTGAAATCGTCCTGCTGGTCGTTTCTTACAGAGCAATAATATTCCATAACATTCATGTACCATAATTTATTCAGCCACTCTCCAATTGATGGGCATCCCTTCAGTTTCCAGTTTCTTGCTACAACAAAAAGGGCTGCCACAAACATTCTTGCACATGTAGGTCCCTTTCCCTCCTCTAAGATCTCTTTAGGATATAGGCCCAGTAGAAACACTGCTGGGTCAAAGGGTATGCACAGTTTGATAACTTTTTGAGTGTAGCTCCAAATTACTCTCCAGAATGGTTGGATCCGTTCACAGTTCCACCAACAATGTATTAGTGTCCCAGTTTTCCCACATCCCCTCCAACATTCATCGTTATCTTTTCCTGTCATCTTAGCCAATCTGACAGGTGTGTAGTAGTATCTCAGAGTTGTCTTAATTTGCATTTCTCTGATCAATAGTGATTTGGAGCAACTTTTCATATGACTAGATATGGTTTTAATTTCATCATCTGAAAATTGTCTGTCATATCCCTTGACCACTTATCTATTGAAGAGTGGCTTGAAATCTTATAAATGAGAGACAATTCTCTATATATTTTAGAAATGAGGCCTTTATCAGAACCATTAAATATAAAGAAGATTTCCCAATTTGATGCTTCCCTCCTAATCTTGTCTGCATTAGTTTTATTTGTACAGAAACTTTTTAACTTAATATAATCAAAATTAACCATCTGGTGTTCAATTAGGAGTTCCAGATCTTTTTTGGACATAAATTTATTCCATCTCCACAGGGTTGAGAGGTAAACTATATTACGTTCCTCTAATGTGCTTACAAAATCACTTTTTATATCTAGATCTTGAACCCATTTAGATCTTATTTTGGTATATGGTGTTAGGTATGGGTCAAGCCCTAATTTCTTCCACACTAGTTTCCAATTTTCCCAGCAGTTTTTGCCAAATAGTGAGTACTTATCCCAAAAGCTGGGGTCTTTGGGTATATCAAACACTAAATTGTTAAGGTTATTGCCTAGATTGTCCTGATAACCTATCCTATGCCTCTGATCGACTGTTCTATTTCTTAGCCAGTACCAAATGGTTTTGATGACCGCTGCTCTATAATATAGTTTTAGATCTGGTACAGCAAGGCCACCTTCATCAGCCTTTTTTTTTTTCATTAATCCCCTTGAAATCCTTGATCTTTTGTTCTTCCAAATGATCTTTGTTACTATTTTTTCTAGATCTGTAAAATAATTTCTTGGGAGTTTGATTGGTATGGCACTAAATAAGTAGATTAGTTTGGGTAGTATTGTCATTTTTATTATGTTCGCTCTGCCTACCCATG
>JAJPUD010004056.1:120000-151668 GCA_023553655.1 Myrmecobius fasciatus
TGAAATTCACCTATATCATTGAATGACCATCTTCTTCCCTGGAGGGTGATGCCCATTCTTGCTGGATAGGTTATTCTTGGCTGTAATCCAAGTTCCTTTGCCTTTTGGAATATCTGGTTCCAGGCCCTTCGATCCTTCAATGTGGAAGCTGACAGATCGTGTGTGATTCTCATTTTTGATCCTCAGTATTTGAATTGTTTCTTTCTAGCTGCTAGCAGAATCTTTTCCTTGGTGCTATAGTCCTGAAATTTAACCACGATATTCCTTGGGGTTTTAATTTTGGGGTCTCTTTAAGGAGGTGATCAGTGAATTCTTTCAATGGTGATTTTGCCTTCTAATTGTACAATCTCAGGGCAGTTTTCTTTCAGGATTTCCTGGAAGATTGTGTTTAGATTCTTTTTTTCATCATGGCTTTCAGGAAGTCCAATAATCCTTAGATTATCTCTCCTAGTTAATTTTCCAAGTCAGTTTTTCCTAGGAGATATTTCATATTTTCTTCTAATTTTTCATTTTTTTGTTTTATTTGACTGATTCTTGAAGTCTTACTGAGTCATTCACTTGCATTTGTTCAATTCTTATTTTTAAAGTGTTGTTTTCTTCAGTTACCTTTTTAAGTTTCTTTTGTAACTGTCCAATTGAATTTTTTGTTCATTGCACTCTTTTTCCACTACACTAATTTTATTTTTCAATGCATTATTGTCTTTTTACACTTCACTAATTTTATTTTTCCATAAATTGGTGTCTTTTTCATATCTCTTTTACAGGGCATCATATCCTTCTTGCAAGATATTGTATCCTTCTTGCACTGATTTCAATTTATTTTCCCATTTATCCTCCAGCTCTTTTATAAGTTTCTTTAAGCAATCTTCCAGAAAGGCCTTTTGAAAAGGGGACCAGTGATGGTCCTTAATAACTTTTTCTGGGGTTTGTGTAAAGGAACCTCAGGATCTGGGGTCATCCCTGCTTTCTCTTGATAAAAGCTGTCTATGGTGAGAGCTCTCTTTTGCTTCTTCATTTTTTTTAGACAGTGTGGATGTCTGTTTAAGGCTCGGGGAAAAAAAACGTCGGCTGAAGTTCTTTGCCCTGGGGCAATTTGGTGAATTAACTTAAGGTGCTGGGCCGGTGGGGGCTAGGACTAAGTCTGAATTACTCCTTAAACAAGGCAAGTCTGCCAGAACACCCGCCCTCAATCAGGGTAGAGTGTCCCAAGTGCTGCAGATAAACCCCAGGTGTTTGGAGTTTGGAGTTTGGAGTTTCTGCCAGGTTGAGCTGAGTCCCACCCTCACTTCTGGCCTATATAGAGTAAACTGTTTATCCCTCTGTCCAAGTTAAACAAACCTGATATGAAGTTCTTCAGAAAGCAGTGTCCAAATATTTCTGGATTCATTGACTTGAAGATCAGTTCAGAGCTTATTTTATTGTTGGTTTGAGAGAATATTGGGGGAGGACACAGAGAGTCACGTTTTCACTCTGCCATCTTGGCTGCGCCTCTACTGTTACTTTTGATCCTAATTTTTTTGACCTAGTGACTTTCTAAAGTGTGATATTTTTTACACAGTAAAGTTGAAAATATGAAAAAGAATATGGATTGAATGTTTTTATGGCAACAAATTAGAACATGATACATGATACAAAACTGGTTTCCTTAGAGAATTTTATAAAAGAAAGACCGTTAATATAGTTTTGTTGTCTTTGTGATATATATTATGTATGCCGATAATTCACATATGCAAGTGTCATCTTTCTAGATAGATAGTACAATGGGTAGAATGCTAGACCTGGAATCAGGAATCCCTGAGTTTAAATTCAGCCTCTAACTCTTACTTATGGTATAAGACTGTGAAAGCCTATCTCCCTTTCCTCAGCTGTAAAATGAAAAGAATAATAACACATATCTCAGAAGAATTGTAGCGACAAAATGAAATAATATTTGTAAAACATTTTGCACAATTAATAATGCTATTTGAATGCTACTTATTACTGTTGTTATTATGATGATACATGTTATTATTATGGTATTATAATATTATATCATGACCAGTTTTAAGATTATATTCCTTCTGCTTCCTGGATTGGAATTTCTGCCAAGAGTAGGATGTGGTGGCAGAGATGACCAGACAAGTAACAAAAAACTAAATGAAATCTTATTTGGAAGCATCACCTTAGAACAGAAGAGACTGTGCTCCCAAATATTTCATCAATTGAGCACAAGCCTTTCTGAGAGATTCTATCAAGGGAGAATGGCTTTAAATATAGTTCAGATGAATTTCTGAGATTCAATATACCTAACTTCAGAGAGATTCATCATCAGAATCAGAAAAGTATAGAATTTAAGAACTGAACACCTCGGTGAAGTCTGGTCTAAGACATGCTTTATGTGGTATGTGGTAAGTGTTTTTGGCATTCTGGTGAAGCTAAGGAATCTTTCCTTAGAATAATATATCTAAATGAAGAAAACAAAATGCATAAGGTTACAAAGGAAAAATAACTATATTTTATTATATTCTATAGTATTCAATATGATGTATCCAAATAAATATATTAGTTACAGTTATGAAATAGAAAAACAAACAGAAAATAAATGCACAATTCATAATGTTAAAGGTCTCATCTTGAAGGAACCCGAATTACCACACATATATATATATATATAAAATAATCAGGGAGGGATGGCATAAAATATTTTGGAGGAAAGTATTACAGAATCTGTATAGGATCATAGAAAATGAGACTTTGTTATAATAGGAACTTATCTAAAACTGGAAGTGACCTTAGATGTCATTTACCTTACTTCTCTGTTGTCGGATATGAATCTATGAATCATATGTAGTCAAATGCCACTCCTTCCTCAGATGGACTAGCTTGAAACTCAGGTGTGTTCCTTTGGGACAAGGATTTTGTATCAGCCTCTTGATAAACTCTGGACATCTTGAACTATATAGAACTTTCATGTGAGTCACTTTTTACTTAGGGGATGTCAAACATCCCTTGATAGAAGAAGGTCAAGAAAAGGAATGCTCACTTGTACTGATGTTCAGTAAAACATTGTTTGCCTGAACATTTGAGCTTTGAATGATGTGTTGTTACAGTTGAAGCAACACTCTTTCAAGATATCCTTATTCCAGATGAGGAAACTAAGTCCTAGCTATTTAAGGCCAATAGTAAATTGTGGATTCAGGATTCAAGCTCAGATCATGAGACTCCAAGTTGATCTTTCTTTCCATCCACATATGTCATATAGATGACAATCTATGTCAGGAATGGATATACTTATGTGGGCAAAATGATGGATCTTTAGAAAACTGGGATATAGCACTTGGAAATAACTTATTTTTAGAAAATAATTGTTTAAGATGAAAATAATCCATTTCTGTTTCTACTGACATTGGTCACATTTTTATTATGATCATCATCTTGTAAGATAATATTCTGGGATTTAATGTCTTTATTGGCTCTCTTACATAGCTCAATGCCATTTTCTACTTTATTCACTGCCTCTTGGCTTTTATAAGCACTTATATTGCTTAAACAGGTGAAAGATTTCTCATATCACATACCCTTGAGAGACTGTTTCTTTTCAACAACTCATTGAAACTGTGAACACAACAAATTTAAATCATGTAACAGTATTTTGCTTCTCAATTGTATCTCCTCTTCAATCCCTACTTTTTCTATTTCCTTTTTCCCCTGGAAAAATAAATGGATTTTTTTGTGTGTTTTGTTTTGTTTTTAATTGTTCCTGTTGCATTACTTTATTCCTAGAGTCCCAAAACCATGAATTTTATTTATCACTGTATCATCCTCAATGTCTAGCCCTTTGCTTTGCTTATAGTTGGCATTTCATATTTAAGGAGTTGTTTCACTTTAAAAAATATGGCTTCTAGATTTATATCCAACTTGCTTCTCTGAACAAAAAATCTATTCATATCTGTGATTCCCCAGAATTATGTAAAAATGAGCAACATCTGTGCCTTAAGGACCCACATGTACAAGCATCTGCTAAAGCTAAAATTTTGCAGAGATTCCTCAGTTATTCACTGTCTTCAGAGTTTATCAAGATTATAGGGTTATAGACTCAAAGATCTAGAGCTAAAAGATGTCTTAGAGGTCATTTAATCTAATTTCCTCAAATTACAAAAAAGAGAAGTCCAAAAAAGTTGTGAGTTGTTGTAGATTGTACAGATAGGATTTGAACATAGATACAGAAACTCATTCAACTTTTCAATTCTGGAATTTATACTCCATTGCCCTACTTCCCTATGTTGTGTCACCCTAAGTGAATTTTCCAGATAACTGAAGATTAATTTCTTCTTTATTTGCGTAGAACTTTTTTTCCAGGAGCTAACAATTTTGTAAAAAGATTTTTTAAAAACATTTTTACTTATAGTTTTGAGTTTCAAATTTCTCTCTCTCATCATCTACCCTCAGCCCCTTGTAAATAGAACTTTTGATGCAAATATTTATATGTTTTGTGCTTCCTGAAACATGGGATCCTTAATAGGGAATTTCACTTCCCCCCACCCTTTTTTGATAAATTAATGTCAGCACATATTAATTAATGAATGCTCATTGATGATTAAGATAGATAGGGTCAGAATAACTAGAAGCATTCAGTCTTACCTATTTGGCTTACAGTTTAATTCTGAGCTCAAGAATGGCTCACTTAGAATGATCACTACCATCCTCTAATCTCTTATTTGGTAGAAGGCCCCAATGAACTGCAGTCCCCATTCTCTATGGATGGCCTTTGCTCCCACTGGGTTCCTGTAGTTCAGCATCACAAATATCTCTTCTTGTACTATGCACCAATACAAAACCAACTCAGACGATTTTGAATTTTGCCATTTTCTTCTGCATTGCCAGGCTGTCAAATTTCAATTTGTCATCATACTTGCCTCTAGAATTGCTTGAATGCTGCCTTTCAAACCACTATTTTTCAGCATCCAAATAAGTTGGATGTTAATATAAAGTATTCTTTATTGTTGTGTCATTGTCATGAGTTCACATGAATAACAATTAATAGTCTTCTACCTCAAATCCAGATGTATAAATAACATAGTCATTAAAGTAGCTTCCAAAACCAAAAATGGTCTTCAAAGGCTTGTAATTCAACAAACTTCCTCTTTTTACAAATGAGGGAATTGAGGTCCAGAAAAGTGAAGTATTTCCCTACAAATGTGAACTAGGATTCACACCTAGATTTCCAAATCCAGAGATAGTATCTTATTCTCTACACCATAACTCTACTTAACAAATTATGGTATTGATTTTGTTCAAGACTTGGGACTTCATTAATAGGGAAATCCAAGTGAAGAAACTCCTTCCATTGATGTAAATTGGCCATTGCTCTGCCACCACATGTAGTCTTTGAGAGTTGCCTGATGCACTGAGAGGTTAAGCAATTTTCCCCAGAATCACATAGTATATATCAGGTAGACTTTCTGACTCTGAGGCATGCCCTCTGTCATCTACCTTGAGGTATCTCTATTTTTTTGACTACATAGAAGAGGCCATTCTCTGCCTCATTTCTTACCTAGCCTTAATCACTGATTGAGTGTTGCATCAGTCAGAGACCTGTTAAAGACCTTAGCTTCAAAAGGCCAAGGTCTTCCACTGCATCAAAGCTCATCTCCAGTTATCTTGTTCTATATCTTGCTACTGGATAGCAAGATAACTCTGGAGGAAAAGTGAGGCTGGTGACTGCACTGCTCTCACTCTCTTCAATCCAATTCACTTATATGTTATGGCATCATCTTCCTGATATTATGGTTTTTAAGAATGAAGGACAAACAGTAACAAGATCTCTATTTTGTTCATCTAGATTGTACAATGGCTAAGGTATTAGATTTAGGGTCATGAAGTCTTGATTTCAAATGCTGGCTAAGACTTATTAATCTTAGGTGACTCACTTAACTTTAGTCAGTTTCATTTTTTTTTTCATCTGTAGAATTGAAATAATGATAGCACCTACCATACAGGATTGATATGAGGATTAAATGAGATAATGGATATAAAACTCTATATAAACCATTAAACAGTATAAAAATTGTAGCTATTACTGTCCACCAACATTTTACATAAGACTGAGCTTCATTATGAAGTTTTGGAAGTATTTATTCATCCAACTGTGAACTGTGTGAATCAAATATGTAATTCCTATCAAATTTGTCTGGAATCTTATAAAGCTTGACTAAGAAGGGCAACAGTACACAAAGGAGTGAGTAATAGGAGATTTTGTGTCCTAGGCAGGAACATTGAGGAAGCTTATAGTATAAGAGAAGAGAATTGAGTTTTGAATTAGTGAAACTGCATTAAGGTATAAGATCCTGGGCTGAAAGACACCTCTGAGATACCCTTATTCTGATCATTCCTTTATTGATGAGAAAACTGAAGGTCTAAAAGGTACAATGAAGCATAGACTACATGTTAGAGTGGAAAACTATTAGCTCTTAAGAGAGAAGGCATGGTTTCAGAGCCTATCTCTGTTACTTCCTAAATGTGCCCCCTTAATGTGGTCATAAGTAAGTAACTTACTCCCATTGGGTCTCAGTTTCCTTTTCTGTAAAATGATAGGGTGTCATTAGATGATATCTAATATTCCTTGAAATTTTCATTCCATAATTTTATGATATATGATTTGTTCAGGACTCATGAGTAATAGAGCAGTGATTCTAGGATTTTTAGTTCCAGAGCCATCATTATATCTATTATTCCATGTTAACTCTAGACAATTTCTTGAGGCCTGCTTGAAATCATTGCTTCAATTCTTTCCAGTTGTTCTTGTGTAGTTGATATTATAGATATTCTTTATCAGTTATTTTAACACCCTGTATGGCCATGTAGAAAATTTTCTAACTTTTTCAGAAGTACACCACTCAAAAGTTATAGTTTTGTTTTCTATGGAAACTACTGATTGTATATTCAAGACCACATCAATCAACACAAGACAATTAAATTGACTGTTTTATCCATTTTGACCAAATCACCAGTTATTTTAGACAAATAACTGGTCTGACTAATTTTTCCCCCTCTGAATTACCTAGTTATTTGGAAGAAATTTAGGGGATGAAGGAATATGATTGCTATCTTTAAGTATCTAAAAAACTACCAGGAAAAAGGATTTGATGTGCTCTATTTGGTACTAAAGGACAAAACTAATAGAAACTGATGGAAGTTGAAAAAGGCAAATCTAAATTTGATATCATGGGAAATTACATAATAGTTATAATCAAAAGTAGAATGTGTGCTTTCAGGATGCAGTGGGTTCCTTCTCACTGAAGGTCTTCCAGTAAAGGTTGAGTGACTATTTATTGTATATGTTGTAGAGAGAAATTTTCTTTGTATATAGGTTGTACTAGTTGGCTTTTGAAGTCCCTTTAAACTTTTGACATTCAGGGATTCTATTTTGTATAATGACTCATTTTAGAGTTGGGTTGACATAGCTTCAAAACAATCATTATCATGTAACTTTTGATTGCCTAGCAACTAGGAATAGCTTGAGTTACCATTAATTAACCTTCAGTATAGTTCCCAATACAGTGCACTGACAAATGATAGTATCATTAAACCAATAATGGAAGCCTCAACACTAAACAATGTTTCACTGCTTTCTGGTTTTCTCCCTTTATTCCCAATTTATTTTCTTTCCTTATTTGGTATTAATCCTAATAACATAGAGTTTATAGTCTTATTTTATTTCCATATTCATTATCATTGAAGTAAATAGCTTTCTGTTTCTATTTTTATTTCTTTATATTTGTAGATTAGAATTGACATTGAGACCAAAGTGATGGTGAAGAATTATTAGCATTTAGGGTTTGTATGCTATCATTGAAGACTATTTTGACTAGTTGAATGAATTTGTCTGTCTGTATCTCTAAAAATACTGGATTTGGCTTTTGTGTGTATGTCACATACCCATATACATTCACATATGCAAATAGTTTCTATGTGTGTATAACATATAATATATATATACATTTGCATACACACATATATTTGCATATTTTCTCCTTCATTTTATGAAACAAATGATGGCCTCCCATCTTTAACATTTTTCTAGGAAAGGGATTCTGCTAGTTTTGCATTTGTTATATGAATTGGGGCAGCCTTGGGAATTTTTTTATGTCCATCTATTAATCAATCAATTTATTTGCTTTTTATTTATTAAATTTTTAAGGTTATACATGTACATTTTTACATGTATCCATATGAGTTACATTGGAAGAGAAAAATCTGAACAAAAAGGGAAAAACAGAAGAAAAAAAGTGAAAACATCATGTTTTGATCTGCATTCAGTTTCCATAATTCTCTCTCTAGATGTAGATGGCATTTTCTATCCAAAGTTTATTGGAATTGATTTGGATCTGAATTGCTGAGAAGAGGTAAGCCTGTCATAGTTAATCATCACACAATCTTTCCATGTCTGTGAACAATATTTTCCTGATTCTGCTCATTGCACTCAGCATCAGTTCATGTAAATCTTTCTAGACTTTTCTGAAACCAGCCTGTTCATCACTTTTTACTTTCATATAATAACAAATTTATCTATTCCCCATCTGATGAGCATTCATTCATTTTCCAATTCTTTGTCACCACAAATAGAGCTGCTGCAATCATTTTTTGCACATGTGGGTCCTTTTCTTTTTGTTATAGTCCCCATGGGATAGAGACTCAGTAGTGACACTGCTACATCAAAGGGTGTTCACAATTTTATAGCCCTCTGGGCATAGTTCTAAATTGCTCTCTAGAATGATTGGATCAGTACCCAATTCCACCAACAATGCATTAGTTTCCCCATTTTTCCACATCCCCTCCCACACTTATCATTATCTTTTTCTGCTATCTTAGCCAGTCTGATAAGTGTGAGATAATACCTCAGAGATGTTTTAATCTATATTGCTCTAATCAATAGTGACAGAGCATTTTTTTCTATTACTAAAGAGCAACCTTGGAATTTCTACAGTTTTAGTTTACAACACCCATTGCCTTGACCCATTGCTTAAGTGTTTTCTGTGCACATTGGTAACATTTAGAAATTCACAGCTGTGTGACCCTGGGCAAGTCACTTAACCCCAATTGCCTCAGCAAAAAAAAAACAAAACAAAACAAAACAAACAAAAAAAAAACATTTAGAAATTCAACATGCTTTTTGAAATGTCTTGGAAAATTGTTTGCCTTCTTATTTTCTTCTCATTTTATTGATCTAGACAAATATCTGTCACAAGTCAAATTTATATATTGCACAAAATATTCCTGTAGCTTTTCATAATCAATGTAGTAGAATAAAAGGAACATTGAAGTGGGAATTAGATGATTTGAGTTCTAGTACTAGCTGAGACACTTAGTAGATTCTGATTCCTGAGTAAGTTACTCTTCACCTCAGTGTACTAACCAGTAAAATGGGAATAATACTATTTAGTGTCTATCTCAAATAGCTGTGAGGATCTAGTGAAATAAAACAATATGGAAAATACTTACTTAAGTCTTAAAGCTTTATATAAATGTTGGCTAATGTTTTTAACTTTTCTGAATTCTGTGTTCTTCCATAAAAATGAAAATAGGAATATATATGATCTCTTTATCTCAAAGGACTGTTAAGAAATTCAAATAAGATACTAATGTGTGTGAAAGCAAATTTAAAATTATAAATTTAATACCTTACAAATGTAAGATATTGCCATTATCTCTAAAACATTATTGTTTATACAGTACACAGTTGATTTTGAGTTTATCACAAGCCAAATTCAAAATTATCTGCACCATTATGTAACCTTCATATGCCAATCCTGTTCTTGTTTATTTTTTATCATCTTTCCAAAAGCAATATTTTATCACACTTACTCCCTCTGCTGTTCATATTTCCTAATTCTCATATTTTATTCAATTTGGCAATATTAAAGAAAAGGACAACCAAAATCCATCTCTGTAGGATGTAATCCTAAAATATGCTTGCAATTGTTTTATTTCAGTCTAACTTCTCTTTCTTGAGGATCTATTATGTGGAAAGTACTTTGAAAATTGCAAAATGCTTTTATTAGTCTAGTTTCTATTTACAATATTTTCTTTTTTTAACCCTCTTTTCTGTACTTTCTAGAAGCAAATTTCAATCCTGTTTTAAGGCCACCAGAGACTGACTATAGTCTCTGGCTGTCAATTTAAGTAATATACTAAGTATATTTGGAGTTTGAAGAAGATTGCTGTCATAAAAAAGAGGAATCAGGCAGAGCTGATATGATTATATGCTATTAGGTATTGTGGCTGCCTTGCTTTGTGGAGAGCTTGGTTTTTAGATTCTAAGAGCTATCTAAATAACAGCTTTGTAGCACCAGGAGCATGTTCAACAAACAGTGTCATCAGGAGAAGGCTGGCAATGAGCTTTAAATTGTTTATTGCTTTTTTTTTTTTTTTACATTCTCATGTCACCTTCTGTTTGTTTCTTTGTCTCTGATGCATAGAATGCTATTAGCATATTGTTATGCTAAAACTTCTCCCAAATCTTAGAATGTGTTTGTGTTTTTAGCTTACCCCATGGGTATTCTTTGCTATTCTTTTTTTTTTCAAGCATCTTCAACAAATATAACTATATACAAGGAAATGGAAAGGTAGTACAGTTAGTAAATGGGCTTGTTATTACTGATCCAAATTATTATAGCTGTGCAAAACATTTCATCAATTTCCCCTTCCATGCCCCAATACTGGTCCTTGAAGAGTATCAGAAAAAACAAAATAAAACAAAACAGACAATGGATACCATTCATTACTTCCTGCAGATACATGGAAGACAGTATGGTACAGCTGATAAAGAACCACTGTTGGGACCAGAAAGACATAGATTCAAGTGCTACCTCTGAAAAATACTGACTATAACTCTAGGCTTTCATTTAACTTCTCAGTGCCTTCAACAATTAAATGTTTTAGGTGCTAGCCTTCCTTAATTTGGAAAGTTTTTTTTTTAATTAAGGATGCCCCTAAATCAGTGAAAAAACAGTTCAAGTCTTTATCCCTGCCACTTTGTTTACTTAGAGTGAGTGGAACAATAAATAGTTATTTAGAATATGCCCTACATTTCTTTACCCTGCTTATGTGGTATATGTAAAGGTGAAGGTAGATATCTATTCTACTGAGCACCTAGCTGTTAAGTCATTGGCTAACTTGTTAGCAAATTGAACCACTAAAAAGTCTATTTGCCTCCTCGGAGAATTTTGAAGCCATATGTACCCCCAAACTAGCAAATTGATCATTTTAGCCATTTTGAGCAGATTATCAGTTAGTTTAGTCAAATAACTGATCTGACTGATTCTTTTCCCCATTTATTGATTTGTCTAGTTATTTGATAGACACTCAGGGGTGGGGAAGGACATCATGGCTTACTTCATCTATTTGAAAAAGTGTTACAGGATATAATATGGGAAGGGATTTCTTCCTATTCAGTAATGGAATGGCGCATTTCCTTATAACGTTGCTTCATATAATCTGATTGTGTGGGATCAGGGTTGGACTAATACTGTTCCCATCAGCCTCTGTTCTGGGCACACTAAACTATATTACTCCTCTCTCTCTTTATAATGATTCCATTTTTTTTCAAGAGAAGTTGAAAAATGCTATGTGGGTACAGAGAAGTACTTTATAAATACAAATCCTCAATTTATTTTGATTTTGTAGACATGACCCAAAAATCCTTTCTTACTGCAGCATAGTCTCAGATATTATAGTTATTCATAAAACAAAAGATATTCAGATACAAATTGTCTTCCTTAAAACCAATAGCTATTACAAAACAAAATGGAAAATTAGAACATGGTAATACAGTTACCTAAGTGATCTGGTGGTTTAAAATGGCTTTTCAAAATACTTTCAGAATTTTTCTCTTGATGAATTCTGAATTGGATTGGCTAAATACAGGATACTTTCCCACTTGTGACCCTTTCTAGCTAAATTTCACTTTTTCCTCTGCATGTCTTTGATATTACTAGTCACAATGAATTACTATTTATTTCCCAAAGTTGGCATGACATTTCTAGCTTCTAAACATATGTGCAGTCTATCCCCCATGCCTAGATCATTCTCCATTTTTTCATTCTTTTCTTCCTGAATTTTCCTTTTCCTTTAAGATTCTTCTAAGTTGCAATCTTCTCCATGAAATCTGAGGTCCACAGCTGAAAGGATTCTATTCATCCTCAAATTTTCAGCACATTATTTGGGTCTCTTCTTTGCATTCATTATATTCTTCATTTTATCATATTTGTCTGTATTCATGTGATAACCTGCCTAGTAAAATCTTAAAGCCTTAGTGCAATGAACAATGTTGTTATTTTATTTTTACTTTTTTTTTTCTCTGTATAGTGCCTTGTATGTTCTCTAAACTTAATGTTTGCTATTTTTAATTTGGGTTAACCTCAAGGAGTTTTATTTATATTCCTGTTGAGTATTCATAGAAAGAGATCCCAAGCTTGTACACCACTGAAGTACAAACACTTGAAGTTAATTCTCATCCTATCAGCATTTCGTATCTATCATCTCATGATAGCTTGGAAGAAACAGATGCTGCATTGGCTTGTGATTTTTGACTACTAAGAGTCATGAGCACATGAACTCATCGATGAATGCATTCAGTAATAAAAAAAAACACAAATTAATACTGGTTGTGAGGGAAATTATTTCTAGATAATCCCCTGAACAACTAAATGCATGAGACAGGGATTCTAGTGACTCTTTAGTAAGTAGAAATTGTGACAGGATGAGGAAAATGATCTTGGTTGTCAATATCTATCTTCTCTGACTTCAACCAAGCATGGACCAATCTGATTGTAATAATTAGGTTTAGAGCTATAAGGGATCTTAGAGATCTAGTGCCTCCTTATCATTTCATAGGTGAGGAAACCTGAGTTGGAGGAGTATAAATGGCCAAGTATTTGGGGGATCATAGTGAACATTATTTAATGTTTTGAGTTAGAAAAGCAAGATTAAATTACCTACTGCACAAAATAGAGTGTCAGTTGCAAAAGGGTTTTCAGAAAGCATCAGAAGGAGACACATTTACTTAAGTACAATGTGTATCAGCAAAAGGCAACCTTGGTACATGTTTTTTTCATGGAAATTGGAAGAGGAACAATAATAGTCAAAAGCATAGTTATTCAGCCACTTCCTCCCCAGTGTTATTTTCCTTTAAAAGGACCCTGAAAGCAAGAAACAACTAATTCCCTATGAAAAAATTTAATAGATTTTGTTCCAGGACTAAAGAAACAAAAATAAATGGAGGCCAACATAAAGAGAAGTGACTGGGACACAAGACAACCTGTGCCCTGCTTGCTTAGACATTGTAGATAGGTGAAACACCTCAGATTTACTATGAAATTGTGAGTTTAACACATGCGTTCAACTTTAATTCTATTAGGAGTCAGGGTGATTATGTACTAGAACCCAGGGCTTGACCCAGGGAATAGCACAGCTATCATTTGGATTTGGATTTCATAGATATAAAGCCAGAAGAGATTTTAAACCATGGAGTCCAAGTCCCTCATTTTATGAGTAAGGAAACTGATGCACATAGATGTTAAAACAGCTAGGAGGTGAAGTACTGGATTGTGAATCAGGAAGACTTCCATTTGGGTCCAGTCTCAGACATGTGCTAACCTGGTTGAACTTGGGTAAGTCATTCCTCTGTCTATTTGTTTCCTCATATGTGAGATGAAGATAACATTATCACCTACCTCTCAGGTTTATCCTGAAGATAAAATTTGTAAGATGATATTTGCAAAGTACTTTGGTAAATTAAAGTTCCATATAATTTCTAGTTATTATTATTATTATTAATCATGGGACTTACTTGAGGTCACAGAGGTGAAATCTGATGTGGAATCTAAACTTCCCAGTTGTAACCCTGGTACCCTTTACAATGGCTGTCAGCATGACATAGACATCAATTTACCTTATGGAAAACTTGGATCCAAATGGAATTTATCCCCAATATCTATGTTATATGTGAATAATGCATCTGCTTCTATTACCTTTTATCTGTGCTTAGGAAAAACTTAAAAATTAATTACCTGAAAAGAAGTAAATAAATGAGAAACACAGCCAGGGGAGTTGCTAAGTTGGTGGGGAAAAGGAGAGCAAACCAAATAAAATGATTAGAAGTAAATGTACACACCCTTAGACTGATGAAAGATGACAGATATCTGGGAACAATACAGAGGAAGAGCAAAGATTAACAGCTATTTCCCTGAGATCCTGGTGGGATATACAGGGAGGTTGTCTGATACGCACAAATGTTACCTGATAATGAGTGGGTCATATTATTTTCAAGTTATGTTATTTATAGAAATTATATATAACATTCTGTTTCCTTAATTTTAAAAAGTTCACATACTGTAGGCATAGTTCATCTGTCATAATATATTCAGTTGTGATTGCATTTTTTCCTCAATGGAAGAAATTTTGAATTTGGAATCAGAATAGAGTTTGAACTGGTGTTTGCTATTGCTATGAAACAACCTTGTTTATTTACACTAACAAGATGAGGCAATGTACTGAAATACATTTTAAAAATAATCAAATCAACACAAATATTCAGAGGAAGATATCAGGCTGATTCCAAAGTCTCATTGTTGGAGATGACAGTCATATACAAATAACTTCCTATTATCCATAAATGGATTATATGTGCCTGTTTTTGCCAAGAAAACCATAAAGTGGGATCATACAAGACTGAAATGACTGAAGAGCAATAAGAAAAACAAAAAGGTCATCATTTCTGTTCTGTATTGCTAAGAGATTCATTCACTGAATCAGGAAAACTTGTTAGGGGTTAAGGACAGCATTACCAAACACATGTTAGGCTAAGGAAATAGCACTGGTGATGTTGCTAATTCCTTGGAAAAGATGTTTTCAGTCCCAGTGCTTCTAAAAATGAATCAGTAGTCTTGACACAGGGCAACAAAGGTCACTCTAGTGGGTGTATTTGTCCAAGGGTAGGGTTCTTTCCTATTCAAATCATAGGTATTTTGTTCTTTCCTTTACATATTTGTGGTGAATAATGAGTGAATGAGCAGAGTTAAGTAACTTGCCCCAGCATCACACAACTGGTAAGCCTCTGTGGCTAGGTTTGAACTCAGGTCTTTCTGACTCCAGGCCTCACATTCTATCCACTTCAACACCTCACTACTCTTCCTTTCTCCTAGCATAGTAGATAGCCCTGTCCAAAATTCTGTGAGAAGTTTGCTTTCCTGTGAAAGAGGTCAATGACCCCAAACCAACTTTGTGAATTGAATACAAATTATAATTATCTGCCTCAATTCTATTAATTAATAAAAATTAAAGTCAAAATAAGTATCCTCAGGACTTAGAATGTGACATTTTTCTATATATTTCTCCCAAGGATAGATGCTTAATAAATCCTTATTAAACAATTAAGGGAAGGCTATCATATATGCATCATGTTTTTGGCTTTTTCAAAGCACTTTATCATTGGCTTAGAGCTAAAAGGAAACAAACACCATCTACCAATTCCTTCAATTTAAAAGTGAAGAAAGTGAGGAACCAAAGAGCAAAATTACTTTCCAAAGGTCAGATAATAGTATCAGAATCAGTATTTGAACTCAGCGGGATTTCTAATCTAGTATTCTTTTCTTTGCTATACCATTTAATGAAGACAGTCTAGAATTAGTTTTCTTGTTAGCCTGTGACCCAGGATTAAAATACACACATACATAAATACACATATATATGTAGGTACATGGTTGTGTGAGTGTATATAGGTATAGGTGAATAAAATTGTGTGTGTATATATATATATACATGTATATATAAATGTACATACATAATATATGTGTGTATACATGATCTAAATTCTTATGCAATACATAACATTTTAAAAGGTTATTTGTCCTTATAAGCTTTACTCAATCCTGTGATTAAATCTTATATGCTTGAGAGCCAGACTCCACGGAAGCATCTGATCTCAGTGTGTACAGAGATACTCTAGTTTCCCTTAGCAACAAGATCCACCTGAAGGCTTTTAAAATGTTCCTCCCATTTAAGGTTTCATTTTATTCTAACCACTCATTTGGCAAAGAGTATAGTCAGATAAATGTTTATATATTTGTATGTATATATGCATATGTATATGTATGTATATACATATAGACATTTTTAACTCTTCACACACTTTGAAATACCCTGTATCATTCTCTCCATAAAATTATACTTATTAGATATTTATGTATATGTACACACTATATAGATACTATGTTGATATATATGTATATATATATATGCATATATCTATATCTATATAAAACTAAAGGAAACAGTTTATCTTTATGATTATTTGCATAGCTAGAAGACTTAGTCAAGTTTCACAATACTAGCAATGGAGAGGGATGATATATGTGGAGCTAATAAAACTATTATTACAGTCAAGATGAGGGAATTGAAAGGTATTGAATAAATAAAAGTATTTTATTTAAGTCAAATCAGATTTTGTAATCTGTTCTTTTTATAACCAAATATTTTTACCTATCTTTTCCTAAGTTGTATTAAGAAGAGGTAAGCCATCTCCAACTTTTCTTCTGATCCAAAGAAATTATTTTCTACAAGTTGTTCCTACACAGCTACAAAATCACAGATTGAAAACTGCAAGGTACCTGGAAGGTCATTCAAGCCCCCACCTCCATTTTACACATGGAATTTAGTGCATTTTTCAGTGTCACTAGGTAATAAACAGCAAAGTTAGAATTTGAACTCAAAGCTTTTCAGTTTGCATTCATGTTTCTTTCCACTATGCAGTTCAAGATACACTCTATCTCCCAACATTTTTCTTGCAATAGCAATCTCCTTGCTTATATAAATACTGAATCTACCTTCTAGTCATTTCCAAATTAAGGGAAACAGACACAGCAATCCCTAAATTCCGGGTTATGACAACAAAACAGGGGAAGCCATGTTGAAGCACATTCACCTTACAAAGAAGTGTATGCTTTGGGAATGATTTTTATGAAATCAAGGAGGCATGGCTGGATTGGACCAATAACGTCTGTATTTCCCACTCCGAGAACACTGATTGAATGATGCTGTATTGACATCCTCAATTAGAGACTTTTAAAGTAGCTGTGTCTTGAAGACTTGGTGATGAGGGCAGGAATTTTGCCAAGTGTGTAAAAACAAAACAAAACAAATAAACAAACAAAAAACCCTGTATAGTTTACTGCAGTCACCCTTTCTCCCCTTATCTACTTTCCTCTTCAGTGTCTTGGAGTTTAGTTAGAAGTCATGTGAGCCTTACAGCCTGCGAGCTGCTGCGGATACAGAGCTAAAGGAGAGTGAACCCATTAGTCCAGAGCGCTGCTGGCTGGAGAGACTGGCAGAGAACTGTAGGCGTCAACAGGAGTCAGAGCCAGAAAAATTATAGGGGGGGGGGGGAGGAAAGGGAGAGACGGCAGCGGTTGCTGCAGCTTCAGCTGCAGTTGCTAATTCATAACAATCATAACAAAAAAATCATTGCTTTGCTCCATTCTTGGTACACCTCATGGCGCAGACGTGCCAGCATATCCAGCTCTGAGACTGTCCGGCCACAGAGTATTCAGAAGACCTAAAGGAGTTCAGCTCACTCGCACTTTGAAGAGGCACTGTATAAGAACTGACCGTCCTGTAAGGGGACAGAGGTGAGCTTCGTGGGATTAGGGGATTTTTTTACACTTCTTTGTTCTTGGAGATGCCGAGTCTATCCTTCAGTCTTCTAGGGGTTACATCGGTGTGGACATAATTCAGGAACAGGGCGCGCTTGTAACGTAACAAGGGAAGAAGGGTGAATTCCCCTGTAGCTTCATAACATATCACTTAATTCATCCACAGTCTGCAAAGGATAAGGAGAGAATAACTGTGCGTGTGTGTGTGTGTGTATGCACATGTGTGCGTATGTACCAAGGCTTGGGTACTAGATCTGTACTCTCACCTTCCTCATTTAGATCCTAAAGCTCTGTCTAGACATTTTCAGGGGGATGGCGAACTGATTATTTCTCCCAGGGGATGGGGTGGAGCGTGTGGACCTGGATCCAAGTAAAAAGACTCTCTCCTCCCAGTTAGTTCTGTGGTACGCATAAAAGTGTTGTGGATTTGTAATCAATTTTCATCTTGGCACTGCGACTAACAATGCTTGCGTGCTCTTGGGCAATCATTTGCCCTCCATGGCCCTCAACTGACTCATCTGTACTCCTCTGAAAAAAAGGGTTTGGACTATATCACTAAGATTTTTTTCGCTCCAGATCTATAGTGCCGTATTCCTTTATGCTTCATGAAACTTGAAATTGCACAAGGAAAAGTTTGCTTCGCGTTTGCTCTAGCATCTATAGACACTTTCTTTTCTCCTTCTTTCAGGGTTCGTAGCTTCTCCTGGCTTCCGGCCTCCTTGTCCCTTTCATCCTGCTACAGCCTGCCTCTCAATGGAGTCCCCCGTGCAGATCTTCCGCGGGGATTTGGGCCCCACCTGCCCCCCAGGTTCCTGTTTGCGGCCCAATAGCAGCAACTGGTTTCCAGGATGGGCCGACCAGGATAGCAATGAGAGTAACAGCTATGAGGACCAGCAGCTGAACCACACACATATCTCCCCGGCCATCCCCATCATCATCACAGCCGTCTACTCCATTGTGTTTGTAGTGGGTTTGGTGGGAAATTCATTGGTCATGTTTGTGATCATCAGGTAAGGAGAATGAGAGAGACAGGGTAGAGGGAAAGGAAATGTACATCCTGCCTACTTTTTAGGGAAAACAGAAAACCATCAAAAGGGTGGATGGTCCCCTTAGGCTAGACGATCTGGAGTGCCCTCCAGAGAAAGAAAACTCTTAATGTGATCAGAGAGAGAACAGTACAAGATTCTGCCTCTTGGGGGAGGGGAAAGGGGAGGAGGAGACAGGTCCCTCCAGGTGCTGCACATCTGGGACTTTTGTTTTTGCCCTTGTGGAAAGGTTTTGTGGAAATACATTTTCCTCTGGTGAACACACACACACAATTCAAGATTTTTTTATGGTTCATCAGATTAGTGTGGTCGATTGTAAAGTTAAAATCCAATTTCATTAAATTCTGATGATATCCACATAATCCTTTCTAATAACTTGAATTACACTCTATAAATTACAGGAGGAAAACAATATTATTCTGTTCCAATATTAACAGTTTCAGTTAATAAACCTTTTGAATTTCCTAATTATACATGTTAAGGGAGGGAATAATTGAGTTCTGAGATTTGACAATATTACTTGATGTTTTCAGCCATAAAAAATCAAGATCATCATTCTTCTGTTGTATTTTGATGAGCCTCATTCAAGGTTTAGAAATATCCCTGGATGGCAAGAATATGCTGGCATTCTGATTGCTGAGATCATTTAGCAAAGTTTTGCCCACTTTCAAAAAAGCTTCACTTGTGTCATGATATAAAATCTTGATAAGTTAGATACACATCTCTGAGAACAAATATGTCTCAAAACAAATGATAAAGATGTGGGTTATCCAATTTAAGGAAGAAAAAATGTAATATACTGATTTCTCTTATCATGGGTTAAAAACAGGGTCTTTATTTTTCCTCTTCTTAAGAACAGAAACCACAATAAGTAAGCTATGTAACCAGTAAATTTTATTTTTATTCCCAGATGTTAGGTTGTATTTTTCCAAATATGAATGTGATCACATTTTTAAAAAGCACAGTCTGTTGATTAATCTCCCATGTGCATTTTTAAAAACTTATTTCACTCACTACTGGGATTTGTTAAACTACCTTGGTACACTTGTTTCTTGTAATTTGTTTCATGTTGCTGGAGTTCAATTAGTATAATGGAAAGGGGTAAAACAAGAAGGAACATAATCAAAGAACAAAATGTATCTCAGTCTTTATTGATTTTGTTGTTAATATCCATGAAGGGAGCTAGGAATGCAATTTGTAATTTTAAATGAAATTTATCTTATGACACAAATGAAAGCTATTAATGGTAAATATATATATATATATTTCTACTTCCTAAAATATGAATTTTCTTATTAAGAAATAGACATTATTGTTATATTTACTAAGTGATTTATTGAAATCTTTAATTTGCAACAAGCTTCACTAACCTTTGTGCTGAGTGGTTCTAGGGTGAGTGCCTTTTTCAATCTTGGCTGAAAGGTATGAAAAGATCCAAGGAGCTATAAAAAGATAACCTTAGTGGTGATATTTCAGGATGCCTATCATTTGAGAATTGCAAATATCAAAAGGAAGCAAAAAATATTAGGCAAAAATTTTTCAGGAGTCACTTAAAATTGAGTGGTAAATATGCATATAAAATCCAAGGCAATCAAAATTAAAATATACTAACAACAGATATATTTAACCTTAAATCAAAATTAGTTCAAAATAAGAATTTTTCAAAAGCTCCTTTGGAAATTAAATCTAATAACAAATAGAGAGAGATTGTGTTCTTTGAATATTTTCTTGAATTTGTGGTAAAATCTGAGCTTCATAGCTTAAAAGTATGTGGAAAGGCCAAAAGTGGATCTGAGTGACAGATAATCAAGGGGTTACAAAATATAACCTTTGTGCAAAGGTTAAAGTACAAATAATATTTAGCTTAGAAATAGTTGAAAGGAAGCAAAAATAATAGATGTTATAAGGTCAGTTGCTTTACACATTTTCAGACAAAAGAACTAGAACATTTACTCTATTATATTTGATCACATATATGCTTATATGCATATATTACATATATGCATCATTGTATGTTTGTATATATATGTATATATAGATGCACACACATGTCTATATACAGCAACAATCACTGAATTTTATGTATGGGAACAGTGATACTGAATTTGTTAAACAGTGGATATTTTCTTAGAGAAAAGTTGTCTCTGTGAAGACCCCACCCTGCATCCCCCAAAACAAAAAAAGACAAAAAATACCCCACAATCCCAAATCTAAAACTAAATATTCCATTGAAATTTGACTATAAGAAAATAATTGCAGTATAGTACAATAATAGGTCAAAATATAATATGAGAGGCCATATGACATAATTGCTAGCAACCTGTTTTGAGAGTCAGGAAAATCTGGGTTCAAATCCTGCTTCTGACACATAATGATTATGTGACCCTATATACTACCAATCTGTATTGGTAAAATATATTTCTTTATAAGGAATTTCCTATATCAATGAAATCTTAGTCCTGTGTGTGTGTGTGTGTGTGTGTGTATGTGTGTGTGTGTACATACATAAATGCTTATATAGGTATATATGTTCCTATAAATGTCTATAAAAAGGTAAGTGTATATGTATAATATGGGCAGCTAAGTGACACAGTGGATAGAGCACTAGCCCTAGAATCAGGAAAACCTGAGTTCAAATCTAGCTTCAGCTAATTGATAGTTGTGTGACTCTAAGCAAGTCACTAAACTCTATTTGCCTCAATTTCCCCATCTGTAAAATGAGCTGGAGAAGGATATGGCAAACCACTTCAGTATTTTTGCCAAGAAAACCCCAAATGGGGTCATGGAGAGTCAGACATGACTGTAACAACTGAACAACAACTGTGTATGTATATACATTTTATCATCTTTCATATATTTAACTATCATCTTTAGTCAGATGATTCCCAGATCTATATTATACCACTTCATTCTACCCCCCCGAGCTTCAGTTCCATTACATTCTGTGATCCAGTTAAACTAACTTTTCTCTGTTCATCATACACAGCATAAAATTGTTTCTCTCCATATTTGTAAAAATGATTGCCTGACATTACTTGACATGTATTAGTCATTATATAAGTGTTTATTCTTTCCCTAACCCCAGAACGTCTCACTTTCCATGACTTCCCATTGAGTATTCCCTTATGCCTAAAAGGCACTCACTCTTTGTACACATTGTCAAAGAAGCCTTTCTTGATGCCTTCAACAGTAAGTGGCCATTTTCCCAAATTACCTTGCATTATTTAATCATTATTACCTAAGTGTAATTATATCATATGTGTAGCATAAATGTGCATATTTTCATTTATACTACATAGATGTTTACATTTTTAATCAGACTCTAACATCATTACAAGTTTCTTTTAGCACAGTAATATTTCATCATATTTATGTATCACAATATGTTTATCCATTTCCCAATTGATGGATATCTACTTTGCTTCTAATACTTTGCTGTCAGAAAAATATTGCTATAAATGTTATGGTGTATGTGAGAGTTTTCTTCTTATCTATGATCTCTCTAGGCTTTATCAATGTAATTTCTGGTCAAAGGGTATGCCTATTTTAGTCATTTAATTGTAATAGTTCCAAATTGGTTTACCAAGCATTTGTTCTAATTCACAGATGTATTAGCAACACACTGGTAAACCTAACTCTGACATTTAACTCTTCCATCTTTTGTTTTTGCCAAGTTATAGAAAATGAAGTAAAAAATGAGGGTTGTTTTGATATGTATTTTCCTTATTATTAGTTATTTTGGACCTTCTTTCACATAGCAAATTGTTTTAAATTATCTTGAGAACTGTTTGTTCAAATAATTTAATCGCTTATTTAGTGGAGAATGAATTTTAGTTTTTATATCTATATTTATATATCAAGAAATAGAGATATACACCTAAATGGAAATAGATGAAGATACTGATAAATATCTGTTAGTTGTTTACCTAATTTGAATATAGGAACATTATCTGAAAAAAATTCTCTCTCTCTTTTTTTTTTTTTGATCTTAGCACAATGCCTGACATGTGGTAGTTTTTTTGGATGATTGATTGATTTTTTTCTTTATCCTTATCATTCCTCATAGTGTTTTAGAAGTGATTTTTTTTCTAACCTTTAATGAATCCTATCTCATAAGCAAACAGTAAAGTCTTTTCTTAAACTTGGCATATATATCTTCAGATTTAAATTAGCTACCTTATTTCCTTCCTACAAATTGTATTCCAAAAAGGCCATTTTTCTATTCCTTTAAAGTGTTTCTAGAGAACATTTAAAAAAGAAACAAGTAGAAAAGAACTGCAAAGTTTTTGAATGGAGGCTTGGTTTTAATGCAGCTGTTTATATTTGTTAGTTAATCAATTCAATGTAGTTCTCTTTAAAATACATAATCACATCAGAAATTGAAAAAGAAGTTTGAATTAGCCAGTTGATGAGCCAGTAGCTCAATGATTGTCAAGCTGGAATTTGGCAATCAAGTCATGAATTCTACTTCAAAAATTCCTTATTGAGAATGCCAACATTTTATTTTTTCACTGTTGAGGATTGGTTTTTCTATAGGAGTTTATTTTCAACTGAGAATAGTTTTCCTACAATCAATCATTCTACTTTCTTTCTTGAACAATAATAGACCTGCTCACAACTCTGTGGCTGTCATCACTGATCTGATTTTTGGATGTACTTAGTACCTTGCCTTCAGTATGTAGCATCCTTGACTACAATTGCTATTTTGGTGTTCCTTACCTAGCTCCTTCTGCACTTTGGCTTATGGGTCAAATCAGGGATAGAGGTTATTATACAGGTTTGAACGTATTATCATCAAAAGTTTGCTTCACAAAAATAGAGACTTATTCCTCAAGGGGATAGTGTTTTTTGTTTGGGGTGCAAGATTCTTTAATATGCTAGATGATAAAAGAATCAGATAAATGATAAGGAATAATTTTGATATAATAGCTATTTATATAAATAGAAGTAATAATAAAATAGCTTAAATATTATAGAAATCCAGGAGTCTAATTTTTTTTTAAATCTGACCCTAAAGGAAACTCAGACCTGATATAACCTTGCACTCAATTCAGAATTTTTACAGGGGACAAACTATGAAGAAGAAAGGTTTTCTGTATGTAAGGATGCCCTAGAAGTGTATCTGTGATGGTATAATATAACACCATCTTTATGAAAACTGAAGAATTTCATATAATGTACCTGCACATTAAAAACTATCCAGATGTTCAACATTTTGCAGATGAAAAATTATTTTCACCTTTCAATTTGCAACTGGCTCTTAGGCATTACAGAAACAATTGTGTATGTAGTAGAATCATGAATTGCATTGAAGTTGAGCTAAAGACAGATTCATAAATAATAATACTAATGGCAACTATGGTGAACATTTCTAATCTAATTCTCTCTGTTTTTCTTTCTCTATCTGCCTGTCTGTTGCTGTCTTTCTGTTTCCTCATCTTTGTTTCTGTCTCCTCTCTATCTCTCTCTCTCTGTGTCTCTTTCTCTTTCTGTCTCTTTCTGTGTCTTCTCTATTTCTGTCTTTGTGTCAATCTTTGCCAGTCTCTCTGTCTCTCTGTCTCTCTCTGTCTCTCGGTCTTTCTCTCTCTCTGTGTCTCTCTGTGTCTCTGTGTCTCTCTGTTTTTCTCTCCCTTTTTTCTCATCTCTCTCTCTTTTACTCCTTCTCTCTCCCTGTCTCCTCACCTTCTCTTTTTGTTTCTCTGTCTCCTCTTTTCCCCCTTTCTCTCTATCTCCTTTGTTTAGCATTACATAGGTGTAGTTATTCTCTTACTTGTCAGAGCAAACATATTAAAACTCATAATTTTGACAACTGTGACAACCGTGACACCTGTCTGCCTTAATATTCAGGGTAAAAGTTCCAACACCTTCCTAATTGCAACCTGGTCCTTTTATCTTTTATTTTTGCACACATAAAGTTAATAAAGGCAAAAAAGATATGGAAGGTTTATGAACCTGGACATTTTGTAATAAATGAGCAATAAAAGTAAGGTAATTCGAAATAATTAGATATAATTTATGCTCCTTGACTAACATAGTTGCACATAGGCAGTGCTCATATGCATTATCTATTTTCATTTATTGAATTTTATTGAAGCCAAATCAAGATTTTTTTAATGCCAGATTACTTCCCCTTAATAAAGAAACAAATTGCAGTGACAAAGCATTTAAACGGATAGCTAGCAAATTTCACTGAGATTCTTTGAAGGTGTTTAAAGAATTTGGTGAATTGAATGCTGATTATGTCTTCAAATTAGTTACTCTGACAACTCAGAAGTAGCATCCATTAATTCTGATTATTTTAAATATTTTGAGCATAAAACCCATGTTTATTACACATTTAAAAGACAGGACTAAGGAAAGGAATAACTATGTCGGCTGATAAATCAGTGCCCCAAATTTTGTCTAACTTGGTTTGTTTGTTCCATTTCTGAAAAATGTAGGATTTCATTCTCCCTAATGGCTATTATTCTTTTAAAATAACTAGGTACTTAAATAATTATACTAACCTTTCAAAACGCAGGATACTACTTAGTGGCTTATTGATTGATTGATTAATGCCACTTTGCATATGATGTTGTCTTTTGGATTATCAAATTTTCCTAAGATCAGTTGGTTCTTTTGGGAACTCTGAAGAAAAAGTATCATTTTAGGTGTCCTTTCAAAACCAGAGGTATCTTCTACTAGCCTCCTAGAATAGGTAGAAACATGGTGAAATGAAAAAAAGAAAAGAAGAAAAGTTTGGCCTTGGCATCAGAAAACCTCAATTTGAATCCTGATCCTTCCACCTTTGACTGTGGACAAATCTATTAAGCTTTCTGGGTCTTCCTTGCCTCATCTCTAAAATTAGTGATTTAGAATAGATGGCTTATAAGATTTTTATGGCTTTAAATTCATGATACATTTAGTCCTTTTGAACATATTCCTACTTAGACTCTCCCCAATAATACTTGGCCTTTATATTAATGGTTTCAGTTTCATGTCCAAATCATCATATTTTGTATACACACCAGTCTACACAGAGTAGGTTCTTCTGAGCCTTCTCTATCATTTTTTGAGTTCCCACTGCCTTTTATTTCATATTGTAATTGAATAATTATATTGTCATGTAGAGTGGGCAAAAGGAATATTGAATGAGATTGTATAATTCCTATTAGTTATGTCATTTCCCTGTCCCAGCATTCATTTCCTTATCCCAACATTCTCAGGATTTCCCACTGCTTGAATTTTAACTTGATCCTTAAGTCCTAGTCTAATCATCCATTCATCTCTTCAGGGTGTGCTGGCAAGTCTTTAAAAAGTGGCTCTCAAAAAAGCAAACAAGAACAAAAACCTAACCATGATAGACATTTAAGTTTAAATTACCTTACCAATACATTCTCTATCACTTTCTTAGTTTAACCTCCTCCTCCAACAAAATAGCAATTCTAGACCTAATTTATAATATTTGCTCATTTCCAAGATGAAAATATTCATGTTGAAAATGTAACTATTAGTTCTCTCCACCCAATACAAAGTGACTCTAGTACCCCATCATTTTACCTTCCACTATTTTCCTCCATAATTCCCATGTTCCATATTTCATTGACCCTAAGATCATTGGTAACTTCAAATCTTTGAGTGGCTTTTGCTACCTAGAATTCCTATTTTCCTTTAATCCTTCAGTTCTTCAAGATCCAGTTGAAAAACTACCTTCTTCACTTGATCTTCTAGAACAAGCTCACATTTATGAAATGATTAATACATAGGGAAATATTGTGATTTGGTAAAAAATAAAATCACAGAATCTTAGATTTAGGAGGGACCTCAAAGATCAATTTTTAACCTGAGTAAGAATTCTATCTATAACACCTTTCCTAAAAAATATTTAGCATGAAGAACCTTATTATCTCTCACAGAAATCCATTTCATTCTTTACAGGATTATAGATTCAGAAGTAGAAATGCACTTATCAAATCCCAACCCTTTTTTACAGATGAAGAAACTGAAATTGAATGACTTGACTAAGGTAGTTATCCTCATCCTCATCCTCAAAGAAAATCAAGATGACATCATTAATTAACATAGGGAGTAAATGGCAAAGCTTCGATTTGAATTATGGTTCTGTAACTTCAAGTTGATGCTTCTTTCACTGTTCCATGCTACCTTTGATCTTTAATTATTAGACATTTTTTCCTTAAGTTGAACTAAAATTTACCTCTCTGCAGTTTCCACCAACTATGTCTAATTCTGGCTTTATTAGCTTTATTATTAGCCAAATAGGGCAAGTGTAATTCTTCTTTCTTGTGGCAGTCCTTCAAACATTCATTGAACATAGCTATCTAATTTTTCCCATTTTTTCTCATCAAAACACCCTTAGTTTCTTTAATTCATCCTCAAAAAATTTTAACTTCAAAATGGGTCAGTAAAACAAGGTTCTTATTCTGCCTCTTTTACAAACTTAATGTGTGACTTTGAGTAAGTCACTTTATCTCTCTTTTATATAGTATGTGTAGTATGAAGTCAAAGTACACTTGTATAATTGTTGTGGTGATGTGTACTTTAAAATGGTTCTCTTTAAGGTATTATAATTTGCATTTAGAAACAGTTAAGCAATAATCCTCTGAATGTTAAAGTCAGCTGTAGTGCTTGCCTGTTACCTGACACTCAGCAAGAACATTGGGCAAAGGAAATAGTTAGGAGACCAATCAATACACATTGTCAATTTAAGGATTGCTTCTATTTTCTGGCCTTCCTCCTCCCTATACCTATTTCTCAACTGGGGAGAGCCTCTTTTTCATCAAAACCCTGTCTGAAGATCTTGATTCTTGGCATCTCCGCAAATAATTTAGTTCCCTTCATGATTTGCATTAAGCAATATAGCTTGCTTCTCAAAGAGGCCAACTCATTAATTTTTTTCTGCAAAGAGCTATCTATTTTTGGTTTTAGATTGCTATGTGTTTGAATGACCTTTAGCCAAATACCCTGAGAAATAATTCTTGGGTTAAAGAAAGTAGGAAATAAATGCCTTCTACTGTTTGACTCAGCTGAGGTGTAAAAAACAATGACTGCCGTGCTCTTAACTGAAATCCACAAGTGGAATGGCTCATCTCCTCTTTCTGTTTTAATGGCTCTCAGCTTCCTTCCCCAGCATTCCCACATGCCACATCCTATGACAATTCCATAGCTTTTAACATTGTCATGTGTAACAAAGGATTTAAGTCACAGATTGCATTTTTTAAGACCAAATGTTACTGTGGTGTATGCAATGAGCAAATGAAGCAACTTGCTACTGATCCCACTCCAGCCATTTTTACGTGAGCCAAACATTCTCTCTGGGATGCCCACCAATTTACTTGAAATAAAAATAAACCTGCTAAAAAGGCCCATCTGTTAAATGAAAAGCATGTTTGGTTTGAATAAAAAACCTCTCTTTTTTAGAGAAAGGCAATCAGGGTGAATAAACTACTTATAGATTTTCCCCAGAAAAAGCAGTACTATACAGCCCTAAAGCATAAAAATCTAGTAAAGGAGAGATATTTGTTAATTTTTAGAACTTTACTAGGCAAGTGTTCCATGGATGCTCAACTAAATTCTTATCTCCTTGAGGGCATGCCCTCTTGTATTTTTGGCATCTCCCATAGCAGTACACATTGGTTCTAGTACTGTCATAGGCAATTTTCATTTTATGGCATTTGGGCTACCACAGATTCTTGTTTGTTCTTATATAGGCTGTCCCAGAATATATAGACTGTACTTAAAATAATAACAGGTGATACTGATACAATGTATTACATTAATAATTTTATAAACACACACACATATATGTATATACACTCTCCATATATATAATATATATTTGTTTATATACCCACTTAAACACAGTGCTATATACATGTGTATATATACACATATATATGAAATGCATGTATACAAATGTGTGCATGTCTGTGCTCTGATATGGGAACATCTGATTGAAATTATACCAACCTGGGTTTCACCTTGCTTCCTAGCTACCAGCTCCAAACCATGCTGTACCACAGATTACAGTACCTGATTGTCCTCTCCCTTCTACCTCTGACTTCCATGGTCCCATTTCTGTATTTTCCTTGAGGCCACGAATGCTTTCTTATTATTGTATCCTTAGTGTTTAGTACAGTGCCTGATATACAGGAACTACATAAATGAATGCTTTATCTTTCTGGATATCTAACAAATGATTTTGGGGGATGAGCACTACAGGTATTATTTTCATTTTTTTACAGATTATAAAACTAGAAGTTCCAAGAGTTAAATGATTTGTCCAGGGTATGGAGTTAATGAATGTTTGAGGCAGAATTTAAATCTACAGCTCTGCTGATTTCAGGTTCAGTGACTCCCCACTATACCCTCCTGGTTCTCTACCACCTATCTTATGACAGCCTGTCCCTTTATCTTTGCCATTTTTGAATATATCGAGTTAGGACTCCATATATGGTATTAATACCACTTGATTCCCTGTAAAAAATGGGGGTCAAGGAAGGGTAGTGACTATGAAGAGCAAATAAAATTTCTGAAAGGCAAAAGTCTTAATAAACTAGGAGAAATCACAACAATTATATGCCTTATATAGCTTTTATATATATGAGATAAATTTGGATGTAAAACTATAATCTATTCTCAAACTCAGTATTTTCTCAATTATTCTCTCTTAGATGTGTGAATATATAGTAATAGAAAAAGGAAGGAAAATGCCATTTTTTCTCATGTCTGAGATTCTGTGAGGGGGTTAGGGTTGAATGACTTTATCAAATTACCTTGGAATTATTACCAAACTAATGTCTCCAAAAGAGACTGCAAAGTTTCATCTTATTGTTGAGGTAACTTAGAGAAAAGTTATATAGGGAGAAGGGGAAGTCTAGGAGATATTATTTAGTTGGAAAGTCTCTACTAGACCATATAAGAAACTTATACTAGACCAGATGTCTGAGAATCTGCTTAATTAAATATGGACAGGCTTATTGCCAGAAGGCTGACCACTAGAGGATGATTTTTTTTTTGATGGGATAGGGAAATGAAATTAATCTCATGAAATACATGAGAAGAAAATAATACTGATAAAAATTTAACAAACCAGCTAAGCCACATTGTCTTAGGAATGTTTATAGGTGACACAAAAATAATACAGATGCAATGTAAAATGGAATGCATCTTCAAGCATTTTTAAAGAATTTATTTTTGTCAATGATGAAGGTGGAACTCTCACATATGGTCTATGTTACCTTCATACAGTACTAGACAATGAAGTACCCTTAAGAAAATGAAGGTAGGCTAAGTGTAACTTGATATATATACATAAGAAATCTTTAGTCTTTTAAGGTCCTGTTTGACAGATTATTTTCAAATCCTCAAAAAAAGCAGAAAATTTGAAAGAATAACTAACATGTAATAGTACTTTATGATTTGCAAAGTGCGTTACAAGTATTATCTCATTTTATCCTGACTGAACACTGGCACTCTATATATTAGGCTACCTAGCTTCTTTTAATCCCATAATACTTTTATTTAAATCTCATAATGCTTCTTATGGAAATATATATAGTAATAAATTCAGATATCCATCTAATTATCCTTATTGGAGAAATAAATAAAAAGTGAATGAAAAACAGATATTGTCCAGACTATGTAATAAAACTAAATGGGTAGCCTGTCATATTTAGTTTTGATAGTTTTCTCTTTTCCACACTAGAAGAGAAGTGCAATTTTACCCTTCATATGACTGTAAATTCCTTTTTGTTCCCTGGGCTTTTAATAGCAGACTTCATAAAAATAGTTCTTATCAGCCTTCAGAGAGTGCTTGGCAGTCTTGGAAATAAATTTTTGTTTTTTTCTTTCTATAACTGAATTTAATTGATGCACAAAATATCAGTCTTTATATTATATATATATATAAATGTATATGTATAATATATAAGTATATATATATTATTGTAGTAATTTCATAGTTATTTCTATCATATTCCATCTCATAAAGTATCTTATTCTGATATCTGTTCAAGGATATAAAGAAATACATAAGGATTTTGGTATACATATATATATATATGTATGTATATATGTATATATACATACATATATATATATATATATATATATATATATATATATATATTTTTTTTTTTACCATACCTATAGTTTCATTGGTATAGTGAACTTCCAATGAAGAAACTCTACCAAACACATCAGTTGATTGCGGTTATTTGGTCCTTTTTAGTTGTGCCTGTTTCTTCTAGGCTCAATTTTGAGGGTTTTTTGGGTCAAAAATACCAGAGTGCTTTGTCATTTTCCTCTCCACCTCATTTTACAAATGAGGAAATGGAGTCAACCAGGGTTAAGTGACTTGCCCAGGCACACACAGCTAGTGAATGTTTGAGGCCATATTTAGACTCAGGTCTTCTTGACTACAGATTCAGAGCTCTATCCACTGTGCTAACCAGCCACCAAAAGCATGTGATATAGTACCTGCTCAGAAACTTATAGTTTTAGGGTTGTTTGGGGTTCCTGACAGGTTACGTGGTTTACCTTGGGTGATACCACCAGCATGTGTCAGAAGCAAGATTAGAACTCACATCTTCCTGAGAGACATGCCACTTCACCATTCACTGTCTTAAGCAGCCTCTCAATCTTTTGTGCAATTTCATGTCTTTACACTTCTCTTTTGAGTTAGTATGCAGCACTTCATTTATAACTATTCTTCATAGATGCAAATTACAATTTCTTTTATTTGGCATAAAACATGATTGTTATTCTAGTTTTTATTGTCTAATTCTAAAGTTTTTAACCAGTATTTAAACATTATTTATTGAATATATGTGCCATCCATTCAAGTATTATGAGAGTAATGAAAAAAGTCCATTTTATTTCTATTGTATCCATTGATCTTTATGTTTAAAGAGCAAAATGACGATACAGTTTTTTTT
>JAJPUD010004056.1:151768-162672 GCA_023553655.1 Myrmecobius fasciatus
ACTTTTTTTTTTGTTCCAAGCTTTTCCCCTCCTCCCCCCCACCCCCCCAGATGACAGGTAATCTAATACATGCTAAATAGGATAAATTATATGACAAATACAATACATGTATACATATCTATACAGTTATCTTACTGCAAAAGAAACATCGAATCTAGAAAGAGAAGAAGAAAAAAACAACTTAAGAAGGAAAACAAAATGCATGGAAATATTCACAGAAAGCGTTAAAATGCTGTGTTGTGGTTCACACTCAGTTCCCACAGGTCTCTCTCTGGATGTATATGACTATCTTCATCGCTGAACAACTGGTTTGAATCACATCATTGTTGAAGAGAACCATGTCCATCAGAATTGATCATCGTATAGTCTTGTTGCTGTGTATAATGTTCTCCTGGTTCTGCTGATTTCACTCAGCATCAGTTCATGCAAGTCTCTCCAGGCCTCTCTGAAATCCTCCTGTTGGTCATTTCTTACAGAACAATAATATTCCATAACATTCATATACCATAATTTATTCAGCCATTCTCCAATTGATGGGCATCTTTTCAATTTCCAGTTTCTTGCCACTACAAAAAGGGCTGCCACAAACATTTTTGCACATGTGGGTCCCTTTCCCTCCTTTAAAATCTCTTTGGGATATAGGCCCAGTAGAAACACTGCTGGGTCAAAGGGTATGCACAGTTTGATAACTTTTTGAGCATAGCTCCAAATTGCTCTCGAGAATGGTTGGATCCGTTCACAGTTCCACCAACAATGTATCAGTGTCCCAGTTTTCCCACATCCCCTCCAACAGTTATCATTATCATTTCCTGTCATTTTAGCCAATCTGACAGGTGTGTAGTGGTATTTCAGAGTTGTCTTAATTTGCATTTCTCTGATCAATAGTGACTTGGAGCACCTTTTCATGTGACCGGAAATAGTTTCAATTTCTTCCTCTGAAAATTGTCTGTTCATTGGATGCAGTTTTTATACTTGTGTTCCTTATTTTGCTCTGTTTTTATCTTATTTCCTTATATTTCTCATATGTTACACTCCTGTGTCTTATATTTCTACCTTTGTTTTAATTATAGGAATCATATTTCTCATTCTAAGCCATATCCTTGATCACAATGTTGCTCATTTTTGAAGGAATATTAATAAAGCATAACTAAGTACATAGCAGATAAAATATTGGGCTTAGAGTTAAGACCTAGAATCAAATTCTGTTAGTTACCAGCTGTGTGGCTTTGCATAAGTGTTTTTCACTTCTTTGAGCCTGTTTCCTTATCCTTAAAGGAAGGACATTGTATTTCAGGATATCTTCTAGCTCAAAGGAAAAAAAAAATCCTAATTAAGTTGAAATAGATACCAAGAAGTGAGATTGACCATTTTCTTCTGTTAACTTTTCTGGTAATTTGTACTTCTCTTATTCACTGCCTATATTCACCCTGCTTATTTTTATATATGTCCCTTGTGATCTTGTAGGCCCTTTCAGAAAAGGTATTACATCTTATTTACCGGTATATTTCCCTCAACACCTTTCAAAGTTCTTTGCAAATAGTAATGATGGCCATCAATTCCCACTGTGGAAGCCTTTTTTTGGATGAGGAGAAATAAGTGGATTTTATTCTTTCTAAGCATGATTGTTTAAAAAAAATTTGAGAGACAAAGTTTCTATGTAATTAATTATTTTGTTAGACATGTAAGCATATAATCAAAAATGCCAAAGATCCCTCCTGGAACCCACTCAATGCTTATATACTCTTGAAAGAATGGGTTTTTTTGAGGGTGGCCATCAACTCTGATTGGTTAACGAGTAATGAGAGAATGGATATTATAATGAGAGATTGGTATATTATAATAAAGAAACTTATCTATACCTATATTACTCCAGGTAGGATAATCTAAACAAAAGGAAGAATTTACTTTTCCCCAGATCTGTCAGTAAAATACAATGGACCAAAATCTATCAATTCACCAAAATTAAAACTTCATTAATTTGAACAGATTTGAGTTTTCCCTATGATTGGCCTTGTACTTCCCATGCTACCTGAATAATCTCATAAGGGCTGATTTCTGAATAAAGAAACAGAAAAGGGGAAAAACCTTGATCCTAATTAAATAATTGATTATCAGTATGAGAAAAATAATGATTTCTCTCACCTGACTTCAACATTTGGAAGTACTTCTCTAGAATTTCCTGCATAGTTATTCATTCTCCAATCTCTTTCTTGCCACTAAGGGAAGAACAAACCTAAAGGCTCCTAGGGCTGAGTGACTGGCCTACTTGAAGGGAGATTGGATGGCTGTTTTGGTTTCATGTAGATTACTTTCTTTGACAATATAGAAAGTTTAAAAACACATTATAAATAACATTCATAAAAGGTCTGAATACCTGGGAAATCTGTTGATTTACAAGCCATGTTGGTGATTACCCAGACAGTTGAATTTAGTAAAATCAATTATTCTCAGGTTCTTCCTTCCCTTTCCTTCTCACATTATAGCAAAAATAGCAACTCAGAAGGCAGAGAAAACTTTACCTAGAAAATCATTCTTTAAAAACCCAAATAAGCCTTAAGCACTTTTTGAAATAACATAAATATATTTAATGATGAATCTTGACAGTCATTGTTTGTGGCAATAAAACTGAAGAGAGACATGAATAATGAAATAAATTTGCCATTGTTTCAGTTGTTTCTCTGAATTGGCATAATTCGGTCACTCCCTATTGGATACTGTTAATAAGCCCAGTGTTGTTCCAGGGGAAGGCTCCAGCTGCTTAGAATGAGTGTCCTGTAAAACATATTCTTTCTCCTGTTTCTTTTATAGCTCCTCCTGCTGCTCACTGTCTTCATTCTTCTACAGAGAAATTTCAAAGCTGCCACTATAGTAGAAAATTCTATCTTCCAGTCTTTACCTTGACTTCCCAGATTGGGAAGAATCACAGGGTATTTCCAAAAGTTTTAGTGCAATCTTAAGCTTAAGCTTGACTTTTTGGAATATATTGTACAACACTTTAACTTTTTAGATGCCTTTTATAAGGCAATCAGTCCAAATCTTGACAGAATGATTATTACAATAGTCATTTATTAAATGTCCTTGCTTGCTAATTTTAAGAGAGATATACAGTAGAACTGAGAGGATGGGAGAAATAGAGATTGAAGAAATTGACTATACTGACCTTTTATTTTACATAGTCATATATACACAAATTCAGTCACAGAGAGGCAGAAACAGCAAGACAAAGACAGTGAGAAAAAGAGACAGACAAGACACACCCACACCCACACATACATGGGGGGGGGGGCAATAGGAAGAGATATGAAGACATAGGCTCCTAATAATATTCAGGAATCATTGCTCTTCTCCTCAGGTCCTTAGAGCTACATACAGAATGTTATTTAGAGGTCATTTAGCCTCACTCACCCATTTTACAGATGAGGAAACAGAAGCCCCAAAGGAGGCTAAGAAACTTGTCCCAAATTGAATAGCAGGATATAAAACCAGTCCTTTGGCTCCAGGGCCTGTGCTCTTTCTCCTATCTCACACTGCTTCCCTTTATTCTCTGTATGCTACATTTTATTTTTTTTTTCAACAGGATCATTGAGGTTTCAGTCTAGGATCTTATAAAATGATTTATTAGAAGCTTTAAAGGAGTTTTTTTTTTCCTTCAAGTATTTTCTATTTGTTACATTCCTCTATTTATGTGGCCACTTGTATTTTAAAGTAATCTTAATGAACCAAGTATCTTATCAATATATGACATTATTGCCATATCACCATTATTTCATAAGATTAAAACCAGAGGCTTAATATGGTAATAATAATGATAATAATAATTAGCATTTATATAATACTATAAGATTTGCAAAGCACTTTACAAATATTTCATTTCATCCTCACAACAATGCAAGGAAGTAGGTGCTAGTCTTATCCACATTTTACAGATAAGGAAACAGAGGCAGGTAGTAGTTAAATGGCTTACCCAGGATCACATTCTAGTATCTGAACTGGGATATGAAGTCAAATCTTTCTGACTCCAAGTTTAGTACTCTATACACTTTTGTCCAGAGAAGGAAACCTAGAATTCAATTCTGTCTGTATCACTAACTAGTATGGTCCCTCACACATAGTAAGATCTCATGATGGACTCAGGACAAATCATTTAATGTTATAAGTTATATGTTATATATATATATATGTATATATAAAAGTTATATATATATCTATAAGTTATAAAAAGAAATGATTGGATTAGATAGTCTCTTTGGTTCTTTTTAACTTTTATAACATTTCCTCAATTTGTCATGAAAAGTTTGCCCACTTTTCTATAAGGTATGTGTCACCTTGCTGTCATTTTCAAAATCATAATTTGCTTTTGACTCATATTCTAAGACTTAACAGCCTCTAAAATTATTAATCATGATTTACTTGTTTTATCATTAAATGATGTTCTTCAGTAGCTTGAAACTTTGGGAGGAAGAATTTATGAAAGTCAAAAAGATATGTTACTATTTTTGTGAAATATGCATTCCAAAATTTATTTAGAAGAACACTTGGTTTTATGTATATATATATATGTTTGTGTGTGTATATATATATATCTTTATACATACACATATATACATATACATATACACACCATATATATATACATAATATATGTAGTTATATTTATCTTCATGTTAAAGAGGAAGAAATTAAAGTATTCAATGACTCAGGGCCAGCTCAACTTCAGAATAAAGTACCATATTAAATTTATTCCATAACTTTTAGCTCAAATATGTCTAAGGGTTAGTCTTTCTGGTCCCTTCTAGGTCTAAAATTCCATGGTTCTATGATTTAATACATAAATGTATATGTAATATATATGTCAGATATGTATAAATATATATGTCAGATACATGTACATTGAAAACATGAATTTTCTTTTGTATTGCAGATATACAAAGATGAAGACAGCAACCAACATTTACATATTTAATTTGGCTATGGCAGATGCATTGGTTACTACCACTATGCCTTTCCAAAGTACTGAATACCTGTTGAATTCTTGGCCCTTTGGAGATGTGCTCTGCAAAATAGTGATTTCTATTGATTATTACAATATGTTTACCAGCATATTCACATTGACCATGATGAGTGTCGACCGTTACATTGCAGTGTGTCACCCTGTCAAGGCTTTAGACTTTCGCACTCCCTTGAAGGCAAAGATTATCAACATATGTATCTGGTTATTATCATCCTCAGTTGGCATATCTGCTATAGTCCTAGGGGGCACCAAGGTCAGAGAAGGTAAGTGTAGTCAGTGTATAACTCTTTCAGTTTTACCTAAACTTTCCTTCCTCCTCCCCACCAGTAGAAAATCTGGTGCAGAGTACAGAGATAATCAATTGAAGAGAGATATGAGAATTTAGGGGAATAAGGAAAAGCTTCTTGTAGAAGGTGGAAGGAAACTGCAAGATAGTGATATGGGGGAAGAAAATTTTAGGCATGGAAGATGGTGACTTTCTTCTAGTAATCATTTTAACCTGTAGTAAGGGGTAACACTTCTTGGTTGGGATAACTAGGTGTTGTAGTAGATGGAGTGCTGTATTTGTAGTCAAGAAGACGTGAATTTGAAACCTGCTTAGCTATGTGACTTTGGACAAGTCACTTAATCTCTTTCATGCTCAGTTTCCTTATTTGTAAAATGAGGATGTAAAAGCACTTGGCAAATTGAGTGCTACTTATTATCATTAAGCAAAAATTAAAAAAAAAAGGTTTCAGCTATTTAAAATACCCATGATTCCTCAATCATGGACACTCCCACAATTCTTCATCAGGTTGCATTAAAAAAAAAAAAAAAAAAAACAACAATGAGAAAACATTACCCAGTGGCCATCTTTTTGTTTCCAAGCCTCTTTGAATTTATCTAGTTATGTTTTTTGATGCTAGGTAGCCATTATGTTATGAGTTTGGTTTAGACTCAAAATCTTTTCTTTCATAGGACCTAACAGATCTTAAAGTTTTCTGATATAGTCCCTGAAAATCTAGGGTTAATTCCACTATGATTATTCCCAGTTTATTCTGTATATTATTCCCTGTTTGTACTTGGCCATTTGCTAGTTTTCTCCAGCATTAGACTTCAAATTTCTTGGGAACAGAAGCTGTCTTTTGCCTTTCTTTGTCTCCCCAGAACTTAGCACAGTCTGGCAGGCACATAGAATACTTTTAATGAATGTTAATTGACTGGATAAGACATAAGAATAAAACATTAGAATGAGCCATCAGGATAAAACAAGTACAGGTAGGCATGAAGTGTTCTTTGAAAAAAAGTAACTAAATTTATCTATAGCAATTTAAGGTTACATAGTAGTTTACTTATATCATTTCATTATGCCCTCATCTCAGCCCTGGGAAGCAGGTGTTACATATATTATGATCCTATTTTACAAGTGAGAAAAATTAAATCTCAGAGAGTTTCTGTTTACCTATTGTCACACAACAGAGATAGACTGTGAATTCATAACAATTCTGTTTACAAATCTGGCATTCTCATTACCATAAGATACTACCTTTATATAGGAGATAAAATATATGATAGAATATCACTGGTTGGAATAAAGTATATTTGTGATTATATTTGTTTGCATGCTTTACTTTTAACTTTGTAAAATAGATTTGATCTGAAATGCTTATAAACAAAATATAGCATAACTTGAGCAATGATAATGATAGAATTTATACAACACTTTTAGGTTCGCAAGTTTACAAATATTATATTTTATCCTCAGAGCATGCCTGAGAAATAAATGCCAATATTATTACTTTTTTAAGAGATGAAGAAACTGGGTCAGTTAGAGGTTAAGTGTCTTGCTGGTGGTCATATAGCTAATGTCCAAGGTAAGTACATTGAGATATCACATATATGGAGATATTCATGGAAAAGAATCTTAAGATCACAATATGAGTTTTAACTAATCATGATCTATTTAGATTTTTTTTTTTGCTTTTTGCTGAGGCAATTTGAGGTTAAGTGACTTGCCCAGGGTCTCACAGCTAGGGAATGTTAAGTGTCAGAGACCAGATTTGAACTCAGGTCCTCCTGACTTCAGGGCTGGTGCTCTATCCACTGCGCCACCTAGCTGCCCCTCTATTTAGATTTTTAAAAGTATAGATAATTTAGACAGTTTGCACTAAAACAATTCATAAGATTAATAAAAATAATTCATTGTTCAATTGAGTTTATGTGAAAATTCACATGAAAACTCAGTTTACATTTGTCACAAGAAGAGAACAAAAGAATAGTGAATCCTTAGAATGACATTTTAAGTACCAAGATCCATAAAAAACAGCAATAACAACAAAAACAGAATATAAGAAGAAAAATAGTGCCTAAATCTTTAAGATGGGAAATGACTTCTCCCTCACTCCTTCAACCCCAAGTATGAAAAGAATCATTCTTGGTCACACTGATTTTCAGTTATGTACATAAAATAGAAAAGGAAATGGATCTTACAAACACACAATTACTTGGAGTGCCTATTCATAGGCCATGTTGAATGTTTTGTGTCCCATAAAACAAGTACATCTGCTAAACCTCTGTAAGACAGACTGGGGCTTTCCCTTTCTCTCCTCAGTAACAAATCAGCACATCTTCAGCAGCACCATTTATTTAGCTTTATGAATATGAATCCACTCAGAATCGCAATAATGAAGTGAGAGATAGACAAAGCGTTCAGGCTTAGGTCATTAGCTCATGTTCCCGGCCAAACTGGATCATTATTCTTTTCACTCTATTTCTAGGGTTTTGCATCTCTAGGGTAAAAGGTACAGTTATGAAAAGAACTTTGCTCTTAATAGAATTTCATTTTTGCTTGCAGAACAATCACTTTGAAAATTATAGATGATATTTCTCTTCCCAGCAGTTGTGTAAGTGCTAGAGTTCATGAATACCTGTGGGCACAGATAATTGACTACATATGGCTGTAAACTACTTTCAAGGTCATGGCTCAGGTTTATGTCCTGAAATAATAATGTATCTTATATGATAAAAAATAATTTAATAAAGCACATGGTGTTTTTCTCTTATAAAACTGTGAATTGAATTTCCAACTTAGTCACAGAAGGCTATTGATAAATATTTCAAGATACACAAATTCCACCCCCTGTCTCTCTTTTTCACTCTCATTCATTCTCCCCCCTCTCTCACTCATTCAGTCTTTCTCCATATATATGTGATCTGTTTGGATTTCTCTGTGCTTCTCTTTGTGTCTGTCACTTTCCCTCTTTCTCTCCCTCGCTCTGTCTCTGTTTTTGTCTGTCTCTTTATGTCTCTCTGTTTCTCTCCCCATCTCTCTTTCTTATTGTCTCTCTGTCACTCTCTATCTCTCTCTTTCTCTTCTCTCCCTCTTATTTCTCATCTTCCATCTGTCCTTTCTCCTTCTTCAACTCATGCTGGTTTGCTCCTCTTTAGTCCCCTGCTTCTGGGAACTCATCAGTAGCAGGCATTACATGTATTCACAACCACAACTGGCTCTTACTCTAGATGATGCAGTGGATAGAGTATGGGCCTTGAAGTCAAGAGGACCTGAGTTCAAATCAGGCCTTGGACACTTAACATTTACCAGCTGTGTGACCCTGGGCAAGTCACTTAACATTAGTTGCCTCACAAAACAAAACAAAACAAAAGAAGAGAAGACATATTATAGACACAAACACATTTGGAATGTGTTTCTTATTTCCTCAGAGAAACCAATTCATAAAAGGCTATTTTAAGTCTTAGGTCTTTGTGCACAATTAGAAGTCAGAGGTAAAGTAAGGAATAGCATATATATGTTTCTTTTTTAGTTTGAAGAATGGGCTAAGTGATAAAAAGAATATAAACACATTGAAGGCAGAAACTGTTACTGTTGTATTGCATTTATTGGATACCCAATCAGCACCGAAAAATGTATTGCTATTGTAGGACACCAGAATATAGTGAGCATCAAACATTTTCCTTTCTGAGAATTTTTAAGCATAGAGTTTCTGTATATTATATTGAATAGTAAGCATGTTAGGAATTTTTGGTAAATGATATGATGAAAAATCCTATCTATACCCAGAGAAAGGAACTCTGAATACAGATTGAAACATTATTTCTTTCTTTCTCTGTCTCTCTCTTTTTTAACTTAATTTTTCTTAAGGGTATTTTTTTGCATTAGGGTGGGAGATCTGTTTTCATACACAATTTGACTTTTATGGAAATGTTTTGCAGAACTTCACACGTGGTTTCTTAATTGTGGGTAGGGATAAGAGAGAGAACCCAGAACTCAACAGTAGAAAAATAGAAAACACATTTTAGGAAGGCTATGGACATACTGGTGAGCAAAAATGATGATAAAGGCACCTCTAGTTAATGCCAAATGGAAATGAATTCAAGAAATTGTGGGTGTTTAGCTTGGAAAATTGATGACGAGACTTGATAGGCATCTTCAAGTGTTTGAAGGATTGTTACATGCAAGAGGAATTATACTACTTGATCTAAGAGCAATTTTCTGAAAAAAATTAAGACTTTATGGGAGGAAAAAATTCTTTCTAACAATAAGAATTTTACAAAAGTAGCACAATCTGCTTTGAATGTTGGAAAATTCTCTCTCCTTGAAGATTTTTAAAGAAAAGCTGGATGACTATTTGGGTGTGAGGTATATAAAGAGAGTGGCTGCTTAAGTGCAGGGTGGTCTCTGAGATTCTATGATTCTGTCCTTAAATTGTCTGAACTTCAGGTTCATCTTCTGCAAAATGATGGGTTTAGTAATAATTACTTGCTGTACTTAGTTCTTCAGGATATTGTAAGAAAAAGACTTCATAGACCATAAGACATAAGTTACTATTATATATATATTAAAAATATGTATTTTCAGAACTCATAGGTTTTCAACTATTAAATTTGAGAGTATCCTTTATTACTATGACTGACAGGTAGGTGGTGTAGTGGATAGGGCAAAGGGCCTAAAGTGAGGAACATATAAATTCAATCTGGCCCTAGAGCCTTACTGACTATGACCCCTGGGTAAATAATTTAACCTATTTCTCTCAGTTCCTTGTCTATAAATTGAGCTGGAGAGGGAAATGTCAAACCACTCAGTAGCTTTGTCAAGAAAACTCCAAATGGGATAACAAAAAGCTGATTAAAACTGAAAAATATCTGAATAAAAAATAATGTTCACAAAGATTACTATACTTGCATTGGAATCTGACAACTATGACTTATCATGGCATGGAGATGATTCTACCCCAAAAGGTAATGAATTTAGGAAGAGTTTACTCAGTTGGAAAGTCTTCAAGTGTGGGCTTTGCAATGAAGTTGTATGTCTGTTGTCAGAGGGATCATTAATAAATAGTAGCCAACAGGTGATTAATTTTTGGTTTCAGAAGCACTTGAAAACAATCTTTTGAGGCATGGGAGATATCTCAACATTTATTAACTAACTAATAGGTTTGAAGCAGCTTGATGGAACGGGTAGAGAGCTTGCCTAGCAACCAGAAAGTCTTAGGTTTAAGTCCCACTTTTGACACATATTGGATTGAGTCACCCCAGGTAAACCACTTAAACTCTTGGTGCTCCAGAGGCAACTTTATTCTAAAATTGTAGAAAATGTAGTAATCTGCACTAATAGCAGAAATTCCCAAACTCAAAGAAATCATAGGTTCAGTCCCTTTTCCAAATCTCTGTAGGCCTAAGAAATAGATATACAAAAGTTAGAAAGCCTTTTCCCTCAAGGAACTACAAATAATAGTTGGAAGAAAATCTTTGAGCAGTCAGCTATTTTTCCTTATTTTTCTTGATAATACTTTCAATATATATTTCCATTCAAGGAATTAATGGGTTAATTAATGGGAATTAATGGGATACTTTTTTTTTTTTTTTGCTGAGGCAATTGGGGTTAATTGACTTGCCC
>JAJPUD010004056.1:162772-203410 GCA_023553655.1 Myrmecobius fasciatus
TTTTTTTTTGCTGAGGCAATTGGGGTTAATTGACTTGCCCAGGGTCACACAGCTAGGAAGTGCTAAATGTCTGAGGTCATATTTGAACTTAGGTCTTCCTGACTTCAGGGCTGGTGCTCTGTCCACTATGACACCTAGCTGCCTCAGGAATGCATTTTTTTTTATTTTCACCTTTTAGTGCAAAGATTTTTCTCCAAAGAATCTATGTGTACAATCCTATCAGTAGGCAATGATCCTACCTGTCTCTCTACAACTTTATTTATATTAAGGTTTTTTTTTTGTTTGTACTTATTCGTATCTCTGCAATTATTATTGAGATTAAAAATTTTCAAGTGATTTTGAACAATTTGGTATCCTTCTTTTGAAAAATATAAATTCATTTCCTGTAACCATTTATACATTATGGACTGAGAGCTGGCCTTATAAATTTAGTAGTTTTCTGGATATTTCCATCTGTTATGTTTGCCAAAAATATTTTTCAAGCTGTTTTTTTCATTTTATCATATTAACTTTTCTTTCATATTTTATATAATTAAGCACATGTATTTTATCCATAATCATTCTATTTAAGATGTGAAAAACAATTTTCTTTCACTATTAGATGACAATATTCAATTCTCTTTTTACTTTTTATAGTTCTTTTTGTGTTTAAGTATGTTTATTGTGTCTGACTCTTTATGATCTCATTTTGGGGTTTTCTTGCCAAGGATACTGGAGTTGTTTGCTATTTCTTTCCTCAGATTATTTTTTTAGATGAGGAAGCTGAAGCAAACAGAGTTAAGTGACTTAATTTGAACTACCCAAATAGTAAGTGTCTAAGGCTAGATTTGAACTCAAGATTAGTCGTTCCAATTCCAGTCCTGGAACTCTATTCACTATGCAACCTCTCTTTAGAGGCTAAAAATTACTATTTACTTTATTGGATTCTCAACTAATACTCCTTTACTAGTTTTTGAGTCAACACAAAGTATTGCTTCTAAAAAATTTGTCTTTATTAGTTTTCACAATAATCCCAAGCTTTGTAATTTGTGGGATGACTCATGGTATTCTGAATATAGCATGCTTTACTGTCTTGTGAGTTATTTGTTGTGGAAAATATTTTAATATTTTTAGGAAACGTGTTTTAAGGAACAGACTTCTTATGTGATAAAAAAAAATCATTCCGTAGCATTAGTTTATAATTCCTTTGTCCATTAGAAAGATGTTGTTTTGAAAATGTAAAGAAAAGAGTCCCTCTGTTCTATCTCAACCATTTTCTCATCCATCAAAGGAAAAGGAGTGCATAGATAAGACTGAGAAATAAGGCAACTGGGTAAGCCTTTTCTGAATATAACTTTTAACAAGGAAAAGACTAGGTTTCTGTTTCTTCCAATATTGAGCCAAATCTATTTAACCAAAATCAAATGGAGAAATTGAAGTTATTTTTTAGGTTAAAAGAAGAAAATTCACTATAATGTTTTTATGTACTATACTAAAATAAAATTTTGCCATCATTATTCAAATAATTTAAATTTTCACTTGTCAAAATTATTGTATTTGCATTTGGGGCAAAATTCTAAATATATCAAATGGAATTTGAGTTACTGATAATTATTTTGTAAAAATGTATGTAATTCATAACTTAAAAGTTAGCTTCTTTTTGGACTCTTTCCCCTTTAGAGGCTTGTCCCTGAATAGAAGCTGAAATTGAGTGTCTTCTCTCTCAAAAGTGAAAGTCAGAAAGCCAGGATTTTTTTTTTCCTTCAAGCTCTCATCTACTTCTTTCCCTATACAGTGGAAGATATATTGATCTTCACCTATAAAGAGAGGCCCATGAAAGTGGGTTTCAAGCCAAAGGTTACATTTATATCGATTGGTTCATTATCAAATTCCTTGCAGCCAATCAAATTTCTTTCATATTTGTCATTCTTTGAAAAGTGCAGGACATTTATATTTTATTACTTAACACAACGGAATTTTATCTTATGTTGTCAGTCGTTTAAAAATTGGGGAAAAGTACTTTAAAAGAACTCTATAGAGCAGTTTTCTTTTGGAAAAATATCACTTCAGTTTCTTATGAAAATCAGCAAAGCAAAATCCATTTTAGTAATTAGAAATGTTCTGTATTCTGAGGAAATGAACAAGGCTTATTAATTTTCATATTGATTTACATTGTAACCAAAGTATATCATGTAACTTTTACATAATTGCCTATTTGATACTCTTGGTTTGTACTGAAAGGTAAATGCCTCCATGGGGTGCAGCTTTTATTTGTACTTTGTTGGCCTACTTTGTGTGATAATATCTTAGCATAATTCATTTATGCAAATAGAGAGGCTGCTCAGAACATTTTAAATAATCACAACCATGTATCTATAATAATTTATGGAACGTTCTAACATTCCCCCAATTATTAATATTTTTCTGTTATTTCTTTCAGATATAGATACTATTGAATGCTCTTTGCAGTTCCCAGATGATGATTATTCCTGGTGGGATCTCTTCATGAAAATCTGTGTCTTTGTTTTTGCATTCGTAATTCCAGTTCTCATCATTATTGTTTGCTACACTTTGATGATCTTACGCTTAAAGAGTGTGAGGCTACTTTCTGGCTCTCGAGAGAAAGATCGCAACCTTCGCCGAATCACCAGGCTTGTTTTGGTTGTGGTGGCAGTCTTTATTATCTGTTGGACCCCTATTCACATATTTGTACTGGTTGAAGCTCTGGGGAGTACTTCCCATAGTACAGCAGCCCTTTCTAGCTATTATTTCTGCATTGCTTTAGGGTACACTAATAGCAGCTTAAACCCCATTCTATATGCTTTCTTGGATGAAAACTTCAAGAGGTGTTTTAGGGACTTTTGTTTCCCATTTAAGGCCAGGATGGAGAGACAGAGCACTACTAGAGTTCAAAACACAGTACAGGACACTCCCTATATGAGAGAGGTTGATGGGATAAATAAACCTGTATGACTAGTCGTGGAAATGTCTTCCTATAGTTCTCCAGGAAGAGAGGAATTCAATGATCTAGGATTAACTCAAATCACTACAGCAGTCTGAGCTGGAAACATAAAAATTTATTTTTGGAAAGACTTTTAGAAGTTCTTATGTTGTGGAGTCACGACAAGGGCAAGCTGCTATGGCAATTAAGTTGAGTTGACACCAACTTTAGGACAGAGTTTGAAGACAAAAAGAAAATCTAAGTAGGAAGGTACTTTCTTTAAATCTAGGAGGTCAGACTGTCTGGCAACTGTTACTAGGGAAAGGAAAGTCAGATTTTCATTTTCTAAGATTACAATATGCTCTCCACTATTTACTATGGCCTTATATTTAGAGATATTGTTCCTTGTATACTTGTTTTTTAAAAAAAGGAAAAGCATTTACTTGAGATTGAAAGTGAATATTTAAAGTCCAGATCCGTGAACAGTGGAAACTTCAAAAATAATGGCCACTATGAAATCACTCACCCTATTTCCCTTTACTCTTTATGGATAATAAACATTTCCTTTAGCTGTAAGTCAAAAATTTCAGCTTAAGCATGGATTGAATTTACATCTAAAATGTGCAATGTTTCTGTGTATTGTGGAAGTTTTTAATATTTGAAAAAATAAAAATAAATTCTTAGGATGCCAGAAATATAGTTTCTAATATATTTTAGGATTTTTGGCACCTAGAGATGATGCTTTCTGCTTTTAGCTGTGATTCTCTGGTATTTAACTTGACAAATGATTAGATGTTAGATCATGCCTTAGAAAAATCTTCTCTTGATCATTTGTATAGAAGAAGAGAACTAGAGTCAGAGAGCCTTTGGTTTATTAAAATATACCAGAGCTTCATCTTGAAATATTTTGTATATAATAGATAAAGAATGGGCTGGCCCATCATTAGCTCTTCTTGACATGTGTGCCTAATTTGAAAATAAACCAAGCAGCTAATTCATTCACTCAGAATGATGACATTGCTGGAAATTATTATAGTAACTGAAACATTTCTCTAGTCATAAAGGTATTAATCATAGGACTCTAGCTATTTTTAGATAGCTAGAGCACCTTAATTGATCCTATCATCAGTGAAGACCAGCAATTTCCTATAGATACAGCCCAGCTTCATTCTTCTTGTGGTGGGACAGTCAGTAAAATGTCATTCCTGGGCAGAGTGTTGAAATGTTATGGTTTTATTTTGTTTTCATTATGCCTTAGCTTGGATCAGATGCCACTTGAAGAAGGAGGTTAAAGTAAAGCCTTAGTAACCCATGAATTATGATTTTGCCATTTGGATTCAAGACTCTAAAGTGAAGAAAATTTCAAAATAATATAGGTGCAATGAGAGATGTACCTCATTTATGCATTCTCTCTTATCTCCAAAATTGTTTTGACATATGTGTGGACATTTGACTTTATAACTAAGGCTTTTTCACCTAGTAGGCCCAGGACAAAGCCCATCTAGGATTTAAAGGAACCTAGACATACGCACCTCTGTGAAACTGTAAGATATTTTAATTCTTCTTTCTTCTTTCTTGTTTCAGTGCTATGTCAAAACTAAAACTTGGCATTTAAGGAGTTAAGCAAGTATTTTCAAGCTTTACCTCAACTATATTAGCTTGTCTCTATCTTAAATCTCCACAATACCTAAATTAGTATTCCTAAATGTTTTGGACTATGTGACTGGATATATTTCTAATTGAAAATTAAAGAATTTTATATCATATTCCATTGACATATTTAAGCATATTTGTGCTTTTATATTCATATATATGGCCAATTTTAATATTTATTGACTATACTGTGATATACTCAAACACCTCAGCTACAGTACTAAATGGATATGTTTATATATACACATGCACACATATATGTGTACACATATGGATATATGTGTATATATATGTATATATATATTTGGCTTGAGTATATAACACTAAAGGAGTGATAAAGAGACATGTTTCTTTCTTAAGAATATTATATATAATATTTATGAATATCAGAATAATCACTTATTTCTTGGAATAGTAAACTCATCTGTTCATATGCTAGGCTCCCCATTTTTTTACTTTGGGGAGTAAATAAAAACATAGGTAATAAAGATAGCATGAGATTCTATGAAGTGCACATGAAGCGTTTTCATGCTAATGCCCTGACTAGCACTGAGGTCCCCGAGTCTTGTGCCTGAATCTGCCCATCTCTTGTGCCAGGGATACTCAGAATTCTTATGCCACTCATTAGGGCCACATATACTACCTTGCTATTGTTGTCAATACTTCCCTCAAAGCTTTTAAAGAATTCCTTAAATAAGAATAACAATGGGAAGTCACAAAATATATAGGAGATTACAAAGTTTAGTGATATAATAATAAAAGAAGGATATGATGCATAAATATTTCTGTCAAAAATACAGCTTGCATTTTTTTTGCTCTTCTCTCAGAAACATTTTTTTCTCTGATGTATGGCAGAGGTAACAATAGTGCTAAATGCATATTCTTGGAAAATGGCACCATCAAGGTCCTCTTCCTTTATTTAATATTTTGATGTTCCACTCCTCTAATTTCAATAATAATTCACAGCAAGGAACATGTGTGTCTTTCTAAGGTCCGAATCAGAAGTCCAAACTTAGGGACCGCTAGTTTTCCCAGCAATCATTCCTACATGGGTTTGTTACAGAGGATTTGAAGGGAGATAACAGTGAGATAAATAAGTTAGCAACAAGGAGAATAGGTAGAAGAATGAGGAGTAAGTTTTTTGAGTGTCCAAGATCATTATCAAACTCCTGTCCAGAATAGCCCTTTATAAATAGTATTTTAAAATTTGTAATTTTTATAAAATGAGGGGTAGCAATGGTGTAGTGGGTACTGGAAAATTCAAGTCCTACTTCTTACATATCCTATCCGTGTGATTCTGGATAAATAACTACTTCTCAGTGCTCTTGGCAACTCATATATTGCAGACAAGGCTCCAATCTAAATTGGCAAAGGGAGTTTCATCACCTTGAAATTTCTTATCCTAATGAAATTATAGTTAAAATCCCTAGTCCTCTAATTTATTGATATAAAATAATAATTTAAAAGAAACTTCAATAAAATTTTGCTGAATTCTCAACAATCAAGTGCTATTTAAGGTTGTGTCTCTGAGCAAAACTTGGCCTTCATCTTGTATAGTGACTCTCATGCCATTTATAATTAATTAAAATGTATAATGTAGCATAACAGGATATATAATTGGAGTAAAAAGGAAAATGTTTGTCTGGATTTCTAGTAGCAATTTCTCAAAGAGAAAACTATGACTGGGCTTTAGGGGTCCTTTCATGAGAATTATTTGATTCAGCAGAAACTTGAAAACAATATCTAAAAAAGGAAGGAATTTCTTTTGCCCTAGAAAATTCTTCTAGTCTCCAAAAATACTTCCTTATTTCCTTTCAAAGCTCTAATAGAAATATATATATATATGCATATATTATGTGTATTCTTATATTCTAAAATTGTGATAAATTATGCATTGTTATGTATATGGTTGTGCCTTGTGATATAAATGTACTTAAAAAAGAAACAAAATTTCTCACCATTCATTCGTTATATTGTTTTATTTATTCTATTACCTTATGTCTAGATCTGAATTTAGAAAAAAAATAAGGTAGAGTGATTTCATGATATTGTAGAGGTGATTTGGAACTATTCTTTTCCCATGGAGAAAATATAGAAACATTTAAAGCATAATTAAAGGAAAAGTAGAATTGGAATCTAATTATTTTGGATTTTTTTCCCCCAAATAGCACTGGATTTGGAGTAAGAAAACAAAAAACCTGGATTCAAATTCTAGTTCTCCTTTTTACTTGTGTAACCATAGGCAAATCTTTTCAATTCTAATGATGTCAGTTCCACTCATAAAATGAAAAGAGTTGGAATAGACAATTGATATGGTAATTTTACCTCAAAATATTATGTTTCAATTCAGTTTAATTCGAAAAGCACTGAATAGTCTATGTATTAGATAGCATGTTAGGCTTTGGGAATAAAAAAAAAAAAAAAACGAAACAACGAAACAAACTCCCAAGGAACATAGGGGAAATGGGATTCGAAAATCAACCCTAAAATTTAGAAGAAACAACACCAACCAAAAAATTGATTTAGAATTAATTGGAAATTCTCTTTGTTAAAGTGCTTAATCATTTAGGGAATCCATATTATTGGAGGAAGACTTTTATTTAAGGGGATACATGGATAATTAAGAATCTATTGCAATTATCAGTGTAACACATAGATAAGCTACATGTTATCGTTATCTAGGTATAGTGACTGAGCTAGGTTGTCCCCAGAAGGCCAAGGTAGATAAAACATAGACAGAGTCAGCACATCAAGCTGATTTATTTCTGTATTTTTATCTTCTGATGAACAGATAAAATGCTACTGATTTTCCCTTTGAGTTTTCTCAGCATCTCAATTGGATATATCAGCCTGAACCTACTCATATTTGGCTGATGAAGTTTTGCAACACATAGATTTTACAAGGTTCCTCATTACATATACATATATAACTTTATATGTTAAAGATCACTAAAAACATTCTTGATTTTTAAAAAAAAAAATAAGCAGGGGGAGGCTTACAATGTGCTTTGACTAATTCCTTCCTTTAGCTCTAAACAGCAATATATTTGAAAAGTTTCATTCCGCACATTGTCAAAATTCAAGGCTAATCCAACTATTCCTTAACTGTGCTTTAATTTGCCTTCCCTATATAATTAGGGAGGACAGATTCATTTGAAAGAATTTCCTGTAAGGTACGCTACCAAAGAATGGGGACACAGTGGTATAGTGTATATTATGCCTAAGCTCATATAATTCTGAAACACACTAGAGAAAAAAAGGCAAAATATGCAAAAGCTGTCTCTTTTATCCCTCATCCTTCCACTGCAAGGAATCTATCCTGGAATAGATTTAACTTTAATTCTTGACAAGTAGAGGAAAAACTTAAGCAAAACTGCCACCAAGGTCTCAGTTACCATTATCACACACTTGGATCTGATGTTTTTTGAGTAGGTCATCCTAAAGTTCTCAAAGGGAACATATCTCACAGTGACTATTCAAAATGTTTTCATGACTTCTCAGTCATAGCATCTTCAAGCACAATTTATTTCAATTCAGTTTAACATTTCTTCAAGCACCTACCATGTACAGAAAAACTAGATGGCCTGAAATGAAGGGAACTCACATGCATCCAATATCTTGACCCTTAGGGAACCAGGGACAGTAGAAAGCATGCACTAAGCAAGATCCAGATTCACCAGAGATATGCCTAAATGGAGGCACCTTGTGCTAGACCCAATAGGATGAATAGTAAAAAAGGAAACCAAAGTGAAAACAAACAAAAAACAGGAGAGAGATTTTTGACATAAAATCAGTCAATAAAAATTATTTTTACAAGTCACTGCCAGCACCCAAGATTCCTGCTCTCAAAGAGTTCAGACAATATACAACAACTTTCTTCAAACAGGAGCAGCTGGGAGGCATAGTGGATAGAGGCTCAGGTCTAGAGTTAGGAAGACCTGAGTTCAAATTTGGCCTATTACAATTGAGGGAAAGAAAGGAGGGGGATGAGCATTGTGTAAATCTTATTGTCATCAGATTTGGCTCTAAGAGAGAATAACAGACATATCACAAAGAAACTTGTCTCACTTTATAGGGAAATAGGAGGGAAAGGGGAAAAAAAGGGAAAGACTTATAGAAGGGAAAAAAGAAGAATTAGAGAAAAGGCATAAAAAAGGGGAGGCTCTAAAGGGGAAGTATAGTTTGAGGGAGGTGGTCATCAAAAGCAAAATACTGGGGAGGAGGGAAGAGGGATAGGAAAGAGAAAACCATAACCTAGGGTAAATAAGATGACAGGAAATACAGAATTAGTTATTTTATTTAACTGTGAATGTGAATGGGATGAACTCTCCCATAAAGCAGAATTAGATAGCAGACTGGATCAAAAGCCAGAATCCAACAATATGCTGTTTACAAGAAACATATTTAAAACAAAATGATTCATACAGAGTGAAGGTAAAGGCTAGAAAAGAATCTAGGTGAACAAAAAAAAAGCAATCCTGATCTCATATCAAATAAAAGCAAAGATAGATCTAATTAAAATAGACAAGGAAGAAAACTATATCTTACCAAAGGGTGCTATAGATAATGAAGCAATATCAATACTAAACATATATGCACCAACTGCTATAGCATGAAAATTCCTAGAGGAAAAGTTAAGAGAGATGTCTTCATAGACAGCAAAACTATAAGAGTGAGGGATCTCAACCTGGCTCTCTCAGAACTAGATAAATTGAACCACAAAATAAATAAGAAAGAAGTTAAGGAGGTAAACAAAATGTTAGAAAACTTAGGTATGATAGATCTCTGGAGGAAATTAAATGGAGACAGAAAGGAGTTTACTTTTTTCTCAGTAGTTCATGGAACTTATACAAAAATTGACCATGTATCAAACATAAAAACCTCAAAATCAAATGCAGAAAGGCAATAATAGTAAATACATTTTTTGCACATTATAATGCAATAAAACATCACATGCAACATAAGGCCAGGAGAAAATAGACCAAAAAATAACTGGAAATTAAATAATCTCATCCTAAAGAATGAATGGGTGGAACAGCAAATTACAGATACAATTACTAATTTCATCCAAAAGAATGACAATAATGACACAACTTACCAAAATTTGTGGGATGCAGCCAAAGCAGTAATAAGGGGAAAATTTATATCTCTAAATGCTTACTTGCATAAGACAGAAAAAGAGAAAATCAATGAATTGGGCTTGCAACTAAAAAAAACTAGAAAAAGAACAAATCAAAAACCCCCAATCAAATACCAAAATTGAAATCCTAAAAATGAAAGGAGAGATTAATAAAATTGAAAGTAAAAAAAAAATTTGTATTACTAAAAAAAACCTGAAAGTTGGTTTTATGAAAAAATAAAACAGCAAATGAGATAAACCTCTAGTTAATTTGATTAGAAAAAGTAAAGAGGAATATCAAAATGTTAGTCTCAAAAATGAAAAGGGAGAACTTTCCACCAAATAAGAGGAAATTAGAGCAATAATTAGAATTTACTTTGTCCAACTTTGTGCCAATGAATTTGATAACCTAAGTGAAATGGAGGAATACCTACAAAAACATAGATTGCCCAGATCAAAAGAAGAGAAAATACATTACTTAAATAGTCTCATTTTAGAAAAAGAAATAGAACAAGTCATTAATGAACTCCCTAAGAAAAAATCCCTAGGATCAGATGGATTTACATGTGAATTCAATGAAACATTTAAAGAACAATTAACTCCAATAGTATATAAATTATCTGGAAAAATAGGGGATGGAGGACTCCTACCAAATTCCTTTTATGACAGAGACATGGTACTGATACCTCAACAAGGTAGGATGAAAACAGAGAAAGAAAATTATAGACCAATTTGCCTGATTAACATTGATGCAAAAATCTTAAAAAAAATTAACTAAGAGATTACAGAAAATCATCCCCAGGATAATACACCATGATCAAGTAGGATTTATACCAGAACTGCAGGGATGGTTCAATATTAGGAAAACTATTATCATAACTGACTATATCAATAACCAAATTAAAAAAAACATATATCTCAATAGATTCAGAAAAAGCATTTGATAAAATCCAACATCCATTCCTATTAAAAACACTAGAGAATATAAGAATAAATTTACTTTTCCTTAAAATAGTCAGTAATATCTATTTAAAACCATCAACTAGCATCATATGTAATAGTGATAAACTGGAACCATACCAAATAAGATCAGGGGTGACACAAGGTTGCCCACTATCACCATTATTATTCAATATCATGTTAGAAATGCTACTTTTGGCAATAAGAGAAGAAAAAGAGATTAAAGGAATTAGAGTAAGTCATGAGGAAATCAAATTATCAATCTTTGCAGATGACATGGTATACTTAAAGAACCCTAGAGAATCAACTTAAAAACTATTAGCAAAGTTGTAGGATACAAAATAAATTCACATAAATCATCAGCATTTTTATACATCACTAACAAAATCCAACAACAAGATATATAAAGAGAAATTCCATTTAAAATAAATATCGAAGGTATAAAATAGTCAGGAATCTATCTGCCAAGGGAAAGTCAGTAGCTATATAAGTAAAACTATAAAACACTTTCCACACAAATGAAGTCAGATCTACACAATTAGAAAAATATCAAATGCTCTTGGATAGGTGGAGCAAATATAATAAAGATGACAATACTACATACACTAATTTATTTATTTACTGCTGTACCAATTAAATTCCCAAGAAACTGTTTTACTGACCTAGAAGAAATAACAACAAAAATCATCTGGAAGAACAACAGGTCAAGAATTTCAAGGGAATTAATGGAAAAAAGCAAATGAAGGTGGCCTAGCTGTACCAGATCTAAAACTATATTATAAAGCTGTGGTCATCAAAAGCATTTGGAACTGGCTAAAAAACAGAGTAGTTGATCAGTGGAATAGGTTAGGTTCACAGGACAAAATAGTCAATGATTATAGTAATCTAGTGATTGACAAACCCAAAGATCCCAGCTTTTGGAATAACAACTCACTACTTGACAAAACTGCTGGGAAAATTGGAAACAAGTATGGAAGAAACTAGGCATTGACCCACACCTAACACCATATACTAAGATAAGGTCAAAATGGGTTCATGATCTTGACATAAAGAATGATATAAACAAATTAGAAGAACATAGGATAGTTTACCTCTCAGATCTGTGGTAGAGGAAGGAATTTGTGAACAAAGAAAAATTAGAGATCATTATTAATCACAAAACAGATAATATTGATTATATGAAATTAAAAAGTGTTTGTACAAACAAAATTAATTCAGACAAGATCGGAAAGGAAGCATTAAGCTGGGAAAACATTTTTACATTCAAAGGTTCTGATAAAGGCCTCATCTCTAACGTATATAGAAAATTAACTCGGGGCAGCTAGGTGGCATAGTGGATAGAGCACCAGCCCTGAAGTCAGAAGGACCTGAGTTCAAATCTGGTTTCAGACACTTAACATGTCCTAGCTGTGTGACCCTGGGCAAGTCACTTAACCCCAATTGCCTCAGCAAAAAAAAAAAAAAAATTAACTCAAATTTATAAGAATTCAAGCCATTCTCCAATTGATAAATGATCAAAGGATATGAGCAGACAATTTTCAGATGAAGAAATTGAAACTATTTCTAGTCATATGAAAAGGTGCTCCAAATCACTATTAATCAGAGAAATGCAAATTAATACAATTCTGAGATACCACTACATTATCTGTCAGATTGTCTAAGGTGACAGGAAAAGAAAATGATAAATTTTGAAGGGGATTTGGGAAAACTGAACACCAATAGATTGTTGGTGGAACTGTGAACAGATCCAACCATTCTGGAGAGCAATTTGGAACTGTGCTCAAAAAGTTATCAAACTGTGCATAACCTTTGACCATGCAGTGTTTCTACTGGTCTTATATCCCAAAGAGATCTTAAAGGAGGGAAAGGGACCCACATGTGCAAAAATGTTTGTGGCAGCTCTTTTTTGTAATGGCAAGAAACTGCAAACTGAATGGATGACCACCAATTGGAAAATGGCTGAATAAATTATAGTATATGAATATTTTGGAATATTATTGTTCTTTAAGAAACAACCAACAAGATAATTTCAGAAAGGCCTGGAGAGACCTATATGAACTGATGCTAAGTGAAATGGACAAAACCAGGAGATCATTATACATAGCAACAAGACTATAAAATGATCAATTTTGATGGTCATGTTTCTCTTCAACAATGAGGTGATTCAAATCAGTTCCTACTGTTCAGCAATGAAGAAAGCCATATACATCCAGAAAGAGGCCTGTGGGAACTGAATGTGGACCACAACATAGCATTTTAATGCTTTCTGTGGATGTTTGCTTGCATTTTGTTTTTTACTTCTTAGGTTTTTTCCCCCTCTTTCTAGGTCCAATTTTTCTTGTACTGCAAGATAACTGTGTAGATATGTATATTGGATTTATCATGTATTTTAGCACATTTAATATGTATTATACCACCTGCCATCTAGGGGTGAGGGTAGGAGGAAGGAGGGAAAAAATTTAAGTAAAATAAAATAAGATACTTTAGTGACCTTTTTTAAAAAAGAACATTTAAAATGCAGCTAACCAGAAAAACTTCCAAAGTCTATAGCCAGAGAGTTTAGAATACTGGGAAAGATCAATGAGGTTTCATAGTTGAAGCAATCATCCCAGCAAACAGGATTAACTCCCTCTTTAGACTTTCTGAGAGAAATTAGGTTATTAAAAAAGAGAAAGAAAAAAAATCTATAAGACACTCCCTTCTCCCCATCATTTCAGCTCTAGCTATGTTGGAATTACAGAAGTAAAGCCAGGTAAACAAAGCTGTGAAATTACTAAAAATATCTTAACAGGTTAAGGAGTTTGAAGATTAATCATTTTAAGCATACAAAAGAGAACTCCTGAGACTTTGTGGGAATTTCCAGGGACTCCCTTCTGAAATATCTTAGGAAGTTTTGGAATACCACTCTGAAGAATTCATATTAAAGAAAATAAGTAACATTTTATAAAAGGTAAAAGTAAATGATAAGATTGATTGCTTCATTGTTCTAGGGAAATGAAGGAAGGCAATTAGTTTAGAAATAATCTCAAAATAAAAAAGAAGGTAATTGGTTTGTACCTTATAGCAACCCTTTGTTAACCCTACTTGACATGTATGACCATGAGAAGAGAAAAGATTGATTAAACCAAAGAGACTTCTGTGATCCTCCTAGGTCAGAGACCCTCTTCATCTTCCTGTTAAACCTCTCAGCTCAGATCAAGTTATCAAATAAATGTGTTGAAAACAATGCTGGAAAAATGTAGGGAAACTTTTCTTGTTGCAGAAATTTATTAGGTGTATAAACTTAGGCAACTTATCTTTTTTCTGTTTGTACCAGTTTCCTGATCTGTAAGGAAAAAAATAATGATATAACCCACCTATCAGGGTTTTTGTGAAATGAAAATAATATGATTGTAATGTATTTAACTCAGTGACTGGTATCTGTTAAGCACTGTTTTATTATTATTTCTTTAATTGAATGTAATTGTTCCATACGTGATAACTCTAAAGTGCTTTTAAATGCCAAAGATAATAAGATTAATGATTTTTATGTCTGACAATTTGGGAATGCAATTAACTGAAATTTATATCATCTGAAGTTTGTTTAATGTTTTAAATATGTGATATTGCTTATGTTATTGTATTTTTATATTCTTTTATATTTTGAAATTTGAGAGACTATTATAACATGAATGCTGTTAGATAAAACAACTTTTTAATCTGGAATTAATCTGCATTAAGCTTTTAAAAGTTTGTAATAAAAGTAGATATTTGAAATTATTAAATATTTAATGAGGTATATTTTATTATAAAGCATATGATAACATATAATAGCAAATTTTCATTTGAAATTATGGCCTATTATGAAAGTGTACAGTGTGATTTAAAGATGTAACTGAAATGTATTAATGGTGTGTCAATGACAAGTTATTTGCTGTAGGTGTGAAGCCCCAGAATATGTGTAGTTTTAATTTATAAGTAAAGGATAAATAAAATGTTAACTGTTAGGGAAGAAAAGGTCAGGTCCAATAGCTAACCTCCTGGGCAACATCCTGTATTTACTTAACCAGCCTTTCTTTGTATGTTGGCTTATACCTGCTTCTTCTTTATTGGCTCTTCCCTTTAGCAAAAAGTGAAAAATGTTAAGGCCCAGTAAGCAGCCAGTGTCCTGAGCTTAGCAAAGCTACAAGTTTTTGCAACCAGAACAAAGTTTTCTTTGAGCTCAGGCAACTTCAGGTAATGAAGCCCTGCTATGAATCAAAATTATCACATTACTGCTTTTACCCCTCATTGCCAGAGCCACAACTCATTGCATAGCCATTAGTAAAAGTATTGAGATCTCACATTGCCTTGGGTCCCCCCACCTCCCTAGAGGTAGGCTCTCAGTACATGTGTCTTTGCTTGGAAGCCCTTTCCTTCAGTTTGAAATTAAACTTCTCCTTTATTTCTGAGTTTCCTGTCTCCAGTTTGCTTTGTTTGGTTCCAGCCACCCACAGATTAGAGGCCAGTTCTGGCTATCTCTAGTTGACATGTTTAGAATAATACATGCCTGACATATCATAGACATTAAACATATAGCAAATGTTTATCAGATTCTTGGAATAACTTCTCTGATTGATTTCATAAGAGTGTGTCATAGGCATATCCATATCCTTCTATGTAAAAAAGAAAAAGAGTAGACTAGCTTTGCCAAAGCCAAGGAAGGCTCAAGAGCTTAGTGCAGTACAATGAAATACTTCACCTCAAGTAGTTCCAATTATAGTAGTTTCCATTGTGCATAGAAGTTGATAATTGCAAAGGATATTTATAGCTTTTACTTATTTTATTCTTGAAGTATGCGTATCTAAGACTATCTTGAAGGCAAAAGGGAAATTTTATGACTTGTGATTGAAATGGAATTGTTATAAAAAGAAAAGTAAGAGTCAGAGGAGCTGGATTTAAATCCTAGTCCTGGCATCCACTATCCATATTATATTAATTACTTCACCTCTTGGAGTCTCAGTTTCATCATGTGTAACATTAGGATATTTGACCAGATAGTGTTTTACAGAATTACAGAGTTTATTTTACCCATTTTATTAATAAGGAAATCGAGATTTAGTTAGTGGTGACTTCCCCAGTGTCAAATCACTAGAGAGTAGAAAAGTCTAAAATGAAAAATTTTCATGAAGAAATAAGAATTGTCTTGTTTCCATAAAGGAACAGCTGAGATCATATAAAATAATTTTTCATTTAATTTTTTTTAAGTTTCATCCACCAACATATCAGTAGGAGCAAATTAGAATTATGACAGTAGCTAAATATTGGACTTTACAGAAGAAATTACAGGATAGAGCATATAATATAGAACTGACCTGGTTCACCAACAATTGATTTTGAGGAGAGAGGAGATTCTATCTAGTTTATGAGCTGGAAAAATATAATGAAGTGCAGGAATTACAAGTTATGATGATGAATAACAAAGTTATAACTTGTAAAATGGAAAAAAGATATAATGATAAGGGACAGCTAGGTGGTGTAGTGGATACAGCACCAGCCCTGAAGTCAAGTGGACCTGAGTTCAAATCTGGTCTCAGACTCTTAACACTTCCTAGCTGTGTGACCCTGGGCAAGTCACTTGACCCCAATTGCCTCAGCAAAAAAAAAGATAGAATGATAAAATATTGATCAAAGAGTCATTTTCGAGTTTATCAACATGGATATGGAATATCTATAAGTGATATCTAAGTATGACAATGTTTTGTATATATCTGAGATAGTGTAGGTTATTGGAATATGAAATGCATACGTTGAGATGCCTAGTCTGAAAAGTATGGATAGAAAAACAGTTGCCAGCCACCAAATGCATTGAGAAAAAAATTATTTGAGGGGGATGAAGATCAAGAGATAATATAATACAAGATTTGTTTCAAATACCCAATTTGCATATTGTGAACCACAAAGTAAGAAATGTTGTTAAGCAGTAGTGGTAGAAGGAGAATTTAGAATTAGACATGGTGATAAAGGATTCAAATTCCTTTATCATTCTGAGTGAGCTGGGGATGTAAGAGAAGTACAGCCAAAAGTACAGCCAAAGAAAGCAGTATAATAAGTGAAAGTCAAGATTCAGTGTGTTATAGATGAAAGTAGTGATGATGGAAAAGGCATAAGATAAAAGCGGTTTGTCAATTATGGAGGAGTCATTCCAAAAGGTGCAGTATTAAGCAAGTCTAGAGTGGGTCATTCGGGGAATAGGGTAGACATAGATAGGTATAATGGAATGAAGGGAAAGAAATATTTCTTCAGCAGCTGGGAGTTCAAAACAACTCGATGAGAAAGAGTAAAATGATGGGGTAGAAGAAGAATAAAATAAGTAAAAATAAAATGAATGAAGAATAAGTACTGCCAGAATATTGTGGATGAGGAAGAGTATTGAAGTTAGCAGATAATTAGTTGCTTCAAGACTATGCCTTGGGGGCTGAAGTCATAAAAGAAAGATGACTTGTAATAAATGAGGAAAAGAAATACTAGGGGAGATGAAGAGGTCAGTCAGCAGGTCAAAGATTGGAACATGAATTGAAATTTGTGTTGGAGTTAGAGTGTGCTAGGAATTCTGTTTAGATATGGAAGCCAATAGGCAGCGTAGTATGAAGAAAAGACCACTTTTTTTTTTTTAATCAGTGAATCTAGGTTCAAATCTTGCTTATTATCTCCATGATCTTCAGAAAATCCTTTAACCTTGCAAAGATTGATTTTCCTGATGTGTAAAATGGGACAGTTGGACTAAATGACCTCTGAAGTTCCTTTTAGCTTTATGTTTTGAGGTTATAATCCTAAAATAATCCAGAATAGCTTCCCACAGACCATAGCACCTTAGTTCTAATGAGAGAAAAATCAGGCTAATTTCCAGTTTAGTTCAGTGTAGATTGCAACCCAGCCATTCTTTTCCATCCTATGTAATTACTGATAACTCTATTTTTAACTCTTCCATATGGTCAAGTTAATAACAGAATTTAGTAAAGTTGGAAGGGCCTCAAAATTGAACATTTTACATAAGGTAGATTTTTTTTCTCCATCCTTCATTAAATTAGGTTCTTTTTAATTACATCAATTGCTGAGGAGCTCGTTAACTAGTAGGATAGTGCCAGTCTCTTGTTAGACAGTTTTGATAGTGAGGAAATTGTTTCTTATGTTGAGTTGAAAAGTTGTTTTTTGTGAACTCCATCCATTCATTTTAGTTTTGACTTCTGTAACAACATAGAATTAGTCTGTTCTCTTTATTTCATGACAGATTTTCAATATTTGAAGGCAGTCAATACTTACTATTTAAATAACTAAAACTAGTTTTCCTTATATGCACTGTCATGTACAAGCTATATAGTGTAATATATTTCTTTTTAAGAATATAGATATGGATTATCATTTTATATTTTAAGTATTGGCTTTGTACAATTGGGAAAATTGATTTGTGGGATAAAATACCCATATATATTAGTGCTTCCATTCCTCTTCAAACTGGTAGACAGAAATTGCTGTATTGTCAGGATTCTTTACTAAATATTAAAATATTTATACAATGTTTTACGATCCTATCTCTTATCTACATTATTTCATAATACTTGCTTCTACTTACTCCATGCTCTATTCAAACTGGACTCATCTCCTGAACACAGGTTAAACTTCCCAAAATTGTTCTCCATGGTTTGGCTATACTTATTTTGTCTCTTATTTTCTTTCCCTCATTCTCTATTGCTCTTTCCCATTCCTTTTATGTTTCTCTGTCAAATCCTTACCATACATTAAAGTCAAACTCAAATTCATCCAACACACAAGGCCTTCCCTCATGTCCCTGGCTTGATAATGATTTCCTTTTTTGGGTCTCACATATCCTTTATTTTATTACTTTATAAAGATGTAATATAATATTCTACACTATAATTATCTATATCCTGATTTTGTTGTTCTTTTCTATTATGAGATCTATAAGGATAGGAATTGTGTCTCACATAATTTTTGTGTTTTCTTCAGTATCAAGTATAGTGTTCTGTACATCCTAGGGTCATAGAATATTTATAGCTAGTAGGAAACTTAGGCCTCATCTAGTATAATTCCATTCTTTTATGAACAAAAAAAAATTAAGGTCACAAAGGTGAAATGATTTGTACAATTTAGTGGAATTGTAGAAAAGGGAAAAGTTAACAAATGAAAGCTCTGTTATGATAGACTTGGAAATGTTCTAGAGTGAAACAAGTGGATATGGTAGGTGGAGTGAATGGGTACCTAGAGAAATGGGATTGGTAGCATAGACTGTCATAAGACTTAGGAAATGGGACATTTTTATGGTCTCCTCCACTCCTCATGAATTTGGCTTCCAGGTTTTGCTATAATTAAAAAATCTTAAATTCATATATAATACCTTGTGAATATTAATGCTGAGGAACCACTATATAGCATCTTGATTAGAACTATTCAACAACAGACAGAACATTGAAAAAATAAGTGGAATTTAGCACACCAGACAAGAGAGATTAGTAATATTTTTGAAGATTTTTCTGACACTGGAAACATTTTATAAATAGTATAAAGTGACATCTGTGTTCAAAGGGGAAAAAAGAGTATCTACATTCACTACGTTGGCAGACATTGAAAAAGGCATAGCTAGTACCAAAACAACACACAAAACCTACTTGCCAATGTATGACTAAAATAATTCTTTTCTTTTTTTAGTATAAAAGGATTTTTATATTTTCAATTATGTATACTTCATTTTCCCCAAGTATACTCATTTCCTAGTTTTTTTTTCTTTTCCCTTGTCTTAGAGGCTATTCTCTCTGCCTCTCTCTCTCTCTCTCTCTCTCTCTCTCTCTCTCTCTCTCTCTCTCTGTGTCAGAAAATTAATACTTTTTATTCCAAGGGAGCACCTACTTCCCAACAAATACCTATACTAGTCACCTTTTTAAACACATGCTCATAGAAAGTTTATAAATTGTAAATAGAAATAAATAGCATGTCCTTTGTAGTACAGTACTAACATTGCCTATTACATTAGAGCTGAAATATTTCAATATTTGCCTCCATCACTAATTATTTTTATTAAAGATTTTGATTTTCAAAACCTATCCATGGGGGACAGAGCCAAGATTGTGGAGAGCAGACACAACTTTCTGTAACCTCTTCTAACCTTCTCTCAAATAAACAACAGATAAAGCCTCTAAACTGGTTTTGAAGTAAAAGAATTGACAAATATTTGAAGTACAACACATTTCTAGAAGAAGATACCTTGGAAGAATTTCAGAACAGATCTGTTTCAATCAGAAAGGGGGACAGTCTGAAAAAAAACTGTAGCATAAGGAGAACAGGGCAAGAAGCTGGAATGGAGTCACAGCATTATAGATTCCATGCACCTGGGAATCTTCTGTAAGCCTCTTAGGTCACTATGTCCTGGTTGCAAGCAGGTGGTTTAGAAGATTTGCCTTTTGTAAAAGACAAATTGTAAACCACTGAACCTGGGGAAGAACTCTGGACCTAGCCAACATTACCCAGCACTGGAACTCCATTAGTGTAACCGCTGGTGAGCGAATTAAAACAGATGTCGCTCCTTTGCATTGAACAGACCTCAAGCCTTAAGGAATAAAAAATAAAAAAGAACTCTCACCATAGTCAACATTTATGGAGAGAGAGAAGAAGAGAGCTCACATCACGTGATTCCTAAAGGCAAAGCAACTCCAGAAGAAGCCCCAAAGAGAGACATGAGCTGGTCCTCATTTCACAAGAAATTCTTTGAAGATTGCTTTAAAAAAGAGTTAGAAGAAAAATATGGAAATGAAATGAGATTATTGCAAGAAGGAATGAAAAAATCGAAAAAAAATGAAATAAACAAAAATATTTAGTTGGCCAATTGCAAAAGGAGCTAAAAAAGGTAACTGAAGAAAATACAATAAAAATTAGAATTGAACAAATGGAAGTGAATGACTTAATAAAATTTCAAGAATCAGTCAAACAAAAAGAAAAAATAGAAGAAAATATAAAATATCTCCTAGGAGAAACAACTGACCTGGAAAATAGATCTAAGAGAGACAATCTAAGGATTATTGGGCTTCCTGAAAGCCATGATGAAAAAAAGGAACCTAGACATTATTTTCCAGGAAATCATAAAAGAAAACTGTGCTGATATTTTCAAATCAAAAGGTAAAATAACCATAGAAAGAATCCACCAATCACCTCCTGAAAGAGACCCCAAAATTAAATTTGCAAGGAATATAGTGGCTAAATTTCATAACTATCATACCAAGGAAAAGATATTGCAAGCAACCAGAAAGAAACAATTTAAATACCAAGGAAGCACAATTAGATTTACTCAGGATCTAGCAGCTTACTCCTTAAAGAACTGAAGGCCCTGGAATCTGATATTCCAAAAAGTTAAGAAAGTGGCTTTACAGCCAAGAATAAGCTATCCAGCTAAAATGAGCCTTATCTTTCAGGAAAGAAGACGGACATTTAATGATATACGTGAATTTCATCTATTTCTAATGAAAAGACCAGAAGTAAACAAAACATCTGATCTACAAACACAGAACTCAATAGAAGCATAAAAAGATAAAAAGGAAAGAATTCTTGGGAAATATATTTCTGTTAAGGATATACTTAGAGAATGTGGGTATAATTTGACTGTATTATGATAATATGAAAAAGAAACTAGAGGTATAAAGGTGATCATACTAGAAGAAGAGGGAAAAGGAGTTAAAATAAGGAAAATTACATCTCATGAAAAGGCAAAGAAGACCTATTATAATTAAGGGATAAAAAGGAGGATGAGCATTGTGTGAATCTTACCCTCATCAGATTTGGCTCTAATAGAGAATATCAGACATATTTGTTTTCACAGAAAACCTTATCTCACCTTATAGGGAAGTGGGAGGGAAAAGGGGAAAAGAAAGGGAAAGACTAAAAGAAGAAATGGCAAAAGAATTAGGGGAAAGGTGTAAAAAAGGGGGAGAAGCTCTAAAGGGGGAGTACTATTTGAGGGAGGTGGTCATCAAAAGCATAATACTGGGGAGGAGAGAAGGGGGATAAGAAAGAGAAAAGCATAACATAGGGTAAATAAGATGGCAGGAAATACAGAATTAGTTATTTTAACAGTGAATGTGAATGGAATGAACTCTCCCATGAAACAGAAGCAGATAGCATATTGGATTAAAAGCCAGAGTCCTACAATATGTTGTTTACAAGAAACACATTTGAAGCATAGTGACAAATACAGAGTGAAGGTAAAGGGCTGCAGCAGAATCTGTTATGCTTCAAGTGAAGAAAAAAAAGCAGGAGTAGCAATCCTTATCTCAGATCAAGTAAAAGCACAGATAGATCTAATTAAAAGAGATAAGGAAGGAAACCATATTTTACTAAAGGGTACCATAGAGAATGAAGCAATATCAATACTAAACATATATGAACCAAGTAGTATAGCATGGAAATTCTTAGAGAAGTTAAGGGAGATAAAAGAAGAAATATATTAGTGTGGGATCTCAACCTTGTTCTCTCAGAACTGGATAAATTGAACCACAAAATAAATAAGAAAGAAAGAAAGAAGTAAAGAAAATGTTAGAAAAGTTACATATTACAGGTTTTTGGAGAAAATTCAATGGAAACAGAAAGGAGTTTACTTTTTTCTCAGCGGTTCGCAGAACTTATACAAAAAAATTGACCATGTGTTAGAGCATAAATACCTCAAAATCAAATTCAGAAAGGCAGAAATAGGAAATGTATTTTATTTCAGATCACAATGCAATAAAAATCACATGCAATATAAGGCCAGGAGAAAATAGACCAAAAAGTAATTGGAAATTAATAATCTCACCTTAATTCAATGGTTCAACTTCAATGGTTGAAACAGTAAATCATAGACATAATTAATAATTTCATCCAAGAAAATGACAATAATGAGACAATATACCAAAATGTGTGGGATGCAGCCAAAGCAGTAAAAAAGAGAAATTTTACATCTCTAGATGCTTATTCACATAAGATAAAGAGAAAATCAATGAATTGGGCTTGCAACTAAAAAAAGCTAGAAAAAGAACAAATTAATATCCCCCAATAAAATACCAAACATGAAATTCTGAATGTAAAGGTGAGATTAAGAAACTATTAACCATTGAATTAATAAATAAAACTAAAAATTGGTTTTATGAAAAAAGAACACAATAAACTTTTAATTTGATTGGAAATACCAAAGAGGAAAATCAAATTGCTAATCTTAAAAATGAAAAGGGAGAATTTTCCATCAATAAAGAGGAAATTAGAACAATAATTAAAAGTTATTTTGCCCAACTATATGCCAATAAATTTGATAACCAAAGTGAAATAGAGGAATACCTACAAAAATACAGATTGCCCAGATTAACCAAAGAGCAGGTAAATTATTTAAATTGTCCCATTTTAGAAAAAGAAATAAAATAAGCTATTAATCAACTCCCTAAGGAAAATCCCCAGGACCAGATAGATTTACATGTAGTTTCTGCCAAACATTTAAAGAATAATTAACTCCAATACTATATAAACTATTTGAAAAAATAGGGAATGAAGGACTCCTACCAAATTCCTTTCATGACACAGACATAGTACGGATACCTAAACCAGGTACGACAAAAACATAGAAAGAAAATTATACATCAATCTCCCTAATGAATATTGATGCAAAAACCTTAAATAAAATATTAGCAATGAGATTACATAAAATCATTCCCAGAATAATATACCATGACCAAGTAGGATTTATACCAGTAATACAAGGATGGGTCAATATTAGGAAAACTATTAGCATAATTGACTATATCAATAACCAAACTAAAAAAAAATCATGTAATTATTTCAATCGATTCAGAAAAAGCATTGATAAAATCCAATACACATTCCTAAATCCACTAAAGAGTATAAGAATAAATGAACTTTTCCTTAAATAGTCAGTAGCATCTATTTAAAACCATCAGCTAGCATCATATGTAACAATGATAAACTGGAACTATTCCCAATAATACCAGAGGTGAAACAAGGTTGCCCACTATCACCATTGCTATTCATTGTTGTATTAGAAATGTTAGCTTTGGCAATAAGAGAAGAAAGAGAGATTAAGGGAATTAGAATAGGTAATGAAGAAACCACATTATTACTCTTTGTAGATGATATGATGATATACTTAGAGAACCCTAGAGAATGAACTAAAAACAATTAGAAATATTATACAACTTTAGCAAAGTTGCAGAATACAAAATAAATCTATATAAATAATCTGCATTTTTATACATCACTAACAAAATCCAATAGCAAGAGATAAAAAGAGAAATTCCATTTAAAATAATTGGTGAAAGTATAAAATATTTGTGAATCTATCTGCCAAGGGAAAGTCAGGAATTATATGAGCAACACTTTCTACACAAATAAAGTCAAATCCAAACAATTGGAAAAATATCTGTTCTCTTGGATAGGTCGAGCAAATATAATAAAGATGAGAATATTACCTAAACAAATCTATTTATTTAGTGCTATACTAATTAAACTCCCAAGAAACTATTTTTCTGACCTAGAAAAAATAACAACAAAATTCATTTGGAAGAACAAATGGTGAAGAATTTCAAGGGAATTAATGGGAAAAAAAAGCAAATGAAGGTGGCCTACCTGTACCAGATCTAAAACTATATTATAAAGCAGCAGTCATTGAAACCATTTGGAACTGGCTAAGAAACAGAGTAGTTGACAAGGGAATGGGTTAGGTTCACAGGACAAAATAGTCAATGACTATGGTAATCTAGTATTTGACAAATTCAAGGACCCCTACTTTTAGGATAATAACTCACTATTTGACAAAAACTGCTGGGAAAGTTGAAAACTTGTATGGCAAAAACTATGCACTGACCCACTGACCAAGATAAGGTTGAAATGGGTTCATGATCTAGACATAAAGAATAATATTATAAACAAAATAGAACATAGGATAGTTTACCTCTCACATCTGTGGAGGAGGAAAGAATTTGTAATGAAAGAACTAGAGATCTTTATTGATCACAAAATAGATAATTATGATTATATTAAGTTAAAAAGAGTTTTTGTACAAGCAAAACTAATGAACACGAGATTTAAAGGCAAGCAATAAACAGGGAAACATTTTTATATTCAAAGGTTCTGCTAAAGGCCTCATTTCTAAAATATATAGAGAATTGACTCAAATTTGTAAGAATTCAAGCCATTCTCCAATTGATAATTGGTCAATGGATATGAAGATAATTTTCAGATGAAGAAATTAAAACTATTTTAGTCATATGAAAAGGTGCTGCAAAACATTATTGATCAGAAAAATGCAAATTAAGAAAACTCTGAGATTCCACTACACAATTCTCAGATTTCCTAAGATGACAGGAAAAGATAATGACGAATGTTGGAGGGGATGTAGGAAAACTGGGACACTGATATATTGTTGGTGGAACTGCAAATGGATCCAACCATTCTGGAGAACAGTTTGGAACTATGCTCCAAAAGTTATCAAACTGTGCATACCCTTTGACCCAGCTGTGTGTCTATTGGACTTATATCTCAAAGAGATCTTAAAGGAGGAAAAGGGACCCACATGTGCAAAAATGTTTCTGGCAGCCCTTTTATAGTAGCTAGAAACTGAAAACTGAATGGATGCCCATCAATTGGAGAATAGCTGAATAAATTATGGTATATGAATGTTATGTAATATTATTGTTCTTTAAGAAACGACCAACAAGATGATTTCAGAGAGGCCTGGAGAGTGAAATGAGCAGAACCAGGAGATCATTATATATGGCAACAACAAGATTATACGATAATCAATTCTGATGGACGTGGCTCTCTTCAACAAGGGTGATTCAAAACAGTTCCAATTGTTCAGTGACAAAAAAAGATCCATCTAAACCCAGAGAGAGGACGGTGGACCAACAGCATAGCATTTTCACCGTTTCTGTTGTTTGCTTCCATTTTGTTTTCTTTCTCAATTTTTTTTCTTTTTCCTTTTTGAGCAGATTTTTCTTATGCAACAAGATAACTGTATAACTATATACATATATTGGATTTAACATATATTGTAACATTTAACATGTATTGGACTACCAGCTATCTATGGGAGAGGGTGGTGGAAGGAGGACAAAATTTGGAACAGAAGGTTTTGCAAGGGTCAGTGTTGAAATATTACCCATGCATATGTTTTGTAAATTAAAAGCTTTAATTAAAAAAATGGAAAAAAAACAATTAGATGATTTAGACCAGTTCCAATGGTCTTGTGATGAAAAGAGCCATTTACACACAGAGAGAAGTAGGAACTGAGTTTGAATTACAATGTAGCATTCTCACTAGTTCTGATTTCATTTGCTTGCATTTTATTTTCCTCATCATTTTCTTTTCTGGTTTGATTTGATTTTTCTTCTATAGTAAGATAATTGTTTAAGTATGTATGCATATATGGTATTTAACATAAATTCTTATTATGTTTAACATCTATTGGATTACTTGTTTTCTAGGGGAGAGGGTGCAGGGAAGAAGGGGAAAATTTGAAACAAATGGTTTTGCAATGGTCAATGTTGAAAAATTATCCATGCATATATTTTGTTTTCTTTTATTAAAACTTTTTTATTTACAAAACATATAGATAGAGAATTTTTCAACATTGACCCTTGGAAAATTTTCTGTTCCAAATTTTTTCCTTTTTCCCACCACCCCATACCCTATATGGCAGATTGTCTTATACATGTTAAATATGTTAAAATATATGATAAATCCAATATATGTATACATATTTATATAGTTATCTTGCTGCACAAGAAAAATTGGATCTAGAAAGTAAAAAAAAAAAAACAGATAATGACAACAAAATGCAAGCAAACATCAACAGAAAGCATGAAAATGCTATGTGGTCCACACTTAGTTCCCATAGCCTCTCTCTGAGTGCATATGGCTGTCTTCATCACTGTACAATTGGAACTGCTTTGAATCATCTCATTGCTGAAGAGAGTCATCTTCAGCAATTGATCATCATACAGTTTTGTTGTTGCCATGTATAATGATCTCTTGGTTCTGCTCATTTCACTTAGCATCAGATCATGTAAGTCTCTCCAGGCCTCTCTGAAATCATCCTGTTGGTCTTTTCTTACAGAACAATAATATTCCATAGAATTCATATACCATAATTTATTCAGCCATTCTCCAATTGATGGACATCCATTCAGTTTTCACTTTCTAGCCCCTGCAAAAAGGGATGTGACAAACATTTTTGCATATGTGGGTCCCTTTCCCTCCTTTAAGATTTCTTTGAGATATAAGTCCATTAGGCACACTTCTGGGTCAAAGGGTATGCATAGTTTGATAACTTTTTGATCATAGTTCTAAATTGCTCTCCAGAATGGTTGGATTTATTCGCAGTTCTACCAAAAATGTATCGGTGTCCCAGTTTTCCGACACCCCTTCCAACATTTGTCATTATCTATTCCTGTCATCTTAGCCAATCTGATAGGTGTGTAGTAGTATCTCAAAGTTGCCTTAATTTTCATTTTTTCTGATCAATAGTGATTTGGAATACCTTTTCATATGACTAGAAATAATTTTAATTTCTTCATCTGAAAATTGTCTGTTGATATCCTTTTGACCATTTATCTATTGGAGAATGGCTTGAATTCTTATAAATTTGAGTCAATTCTCTATATATTTTAGAAATGAGGTCTTTATCAGAACCCTTAAATATAAAATGATTATCCAATTTATTTCTTTCCTTCTGATCTTGTCTGCATTAATTTTGTTTGTACAAAAACTTTTTAACTTAATATAATCAAAATTATCTAGTATTCCATTATGACTTTCATTCCCTCTTTGTACACAACTTCCTTCCTTCTTCACAGATGTGAGAGGTAAACTATCCTATGTTCCTCTAATTTGCTTATAATAACATTCTTTATATCTAAATCATGAACCTATTTACATCTTATCTTGGTATGTGGTGTTAGGTGTGGGTCAAGCCCTAATTTCTTCCATACTAGATTTCATTTTTCCCAACAATTTTTGTCAAATAGTGAGTTCTTATCCCCAAACCCTGGGGTCTTTGGGTTTGCCAAACACTAGATTGCTTTAGTTATTGCCTGTTTTGTCCTGTGATCCTATCCTATTATACTGATCATCTACTCTATTTCTTACCCAGTACCAAATTATTTTGATGATTACTGCTTTATAATGTAGTTTTAGATCTGGCACAGCTAGGCTATATTCATCAACATTTTTTTTTTCATTAATTCCCTTGAAATTCTTGACCTTTTGTTGTTCCAGATTAACTTTCTTACTATTTTTTCTACATCTGTAGAATAATTTCTTGGGAGTTTTATTGGTATGGCACTAAATAAGTAGATTAATTTATATAGTATTGTCATTTAAAAAAAATATTTGCTCAGCCTACCCATTAACACTTGATATTTTTCCAACTGATTATGTCTGGCTTTATTTGTATGGAAAGTGTTTTGTAGTTGTGTTCATATAGCTCCTGACTTTCTCTTGGAAGATAAATTCCCACATATTTATATTATTGACAGTTATTTTGAATGGATTTTCTTTTTGTATCTCTTGCTGCTGAACTTTTTTGGTAATATATAAAAATGCTGATGATTTATATGGATTTATTTTGTATCCTGCAATTTTGCTAAAGTTGTGAATTGTTTCTAGTGGTTTTTCAGTTGATCCTTTAAGGTTCTCTAAGTGTACCATAATATCATATGCAAAGAATGATAATTTGGTTTCCACATTATCTACTCTTATTTCTTTAATTTCTTTTTTTTTCTCTTATTGTCAAAGCTAGCATTTCTAATACAATACTGAATACCAACAGTAATAGTGGGCAACCTTGTTTCACCCTGATCTTATTGGGAATGTCTCTAGTTTATCCCCATTACACCTGGTGCATGCTGGTCATTTTAAATAGAAGCTATTTGAAGGAAAATTTGATTTATTCCTTTACTCTCTAGTATTTTTTAATAAGAATGGATGTTGAATTTTATCAATTTTTTTCTGCATCTATTGAGATAATCATATAATTTCTGTTAGTTTGATTATTGATTTGGTCAATTATGTTAATAGTTTTCCTAATATCGAACCAGCCCTGCATTCCTGGTATAAATCCTCCTTGGTCCTGGTGTATTATCCTGGGGATGATTTGTGGCTAATATTTTATTTAAGATTTTTGCATTAATATTTATTATGGAGATTGGTCTATAATTTTCTTTCTCAGTGATTTTATGATTATTATGATGATTACTGTGATTTTATGATTATTATGATATGTTTATTGTGATTTTATGATTATTATGATATGATAAACTGAAAAAGAAATTAGAGGTAGAAAAGGGATAACACTGGAAGAAGAGGAAAAGGAGGTAAAATAAGGGAAATTACATCACATGTAGAGGCAAAGAAAACCTATAATGATTGAGGGGAGAAAAGGGAGGGGAATGAGAATTGGGTTAATCTCCATCTCATCAGATTTGGCTCAGAGGGAATAATAGACATACTTATAAGGAAACAGGAGGGAAAGGGGGAAAAAAGGGGTGGATGGGGCTCTAAAGGGGAAGGATTGTTTGAGGGAAGTGGTTTTCAAAAGCAAAATAGTAGGGAGGAGGGAAAGGGGATAAGAAAGAGAAAAGCATAAGCTGGGGTAAATAAGATGGCAGGAAATACAGAATTAGTTATTTTAACTGTGAATGTGAATGGAATGAACTCTCCCTTAAAGCAGAAGCAGATAGCAGATTGGATTAAAAACCAGAATCCCACAATATGTTGTATACAAGAAACACATCTAAAACATAGAGATACATACAGGGTGAAGATAAAAGGCTGGAGCAGAATCTATTATGCTTCAGGTGAAGAAAAAAAAAGCAGGGGTAGCAATCCTGATCTCAGACCAAGTAAAAGCAAAGATAGACTTAATTAAAAGAGACAAAGAAGGAAATTATATCTTCCTAAAGGGTACCATAGATAATGAAGCAATATCAATACTAAACATATATGCAGCAAGTGGTATAGCATGGAAATTCCTAGAGGAAAAGTTCAGAGAGATGCAAGAAGAAATAGACAGCAAAACTATAATAGTGGGGGATCTCAACCTCCCTCTCTCAGAACTTGATAAATCAAACCACAAAATAAATAAAAAAGAAGTTAAGGAGGTAAACAAAATGTTAGAAAAGTTAGGTATGATAGATCTTTGGAGGAAATTAAATGGAGACAGAAAGGAGTTTACTTTTTTCTCAGCAGTCCATGGAACTTATACAAAAATTGACCATGTGTTAGGACACAAAAACCTCAAAATGAAATGCAGGAAGGCAGAAATAATAAATGTATTTTTTTTCAGATCATGATGGAATGAAAATCACATGCAATATAAGGCCAGGAGAAAATAGACCAAAAACCAATTGGAAACTAAATAATTTTATCCTAAAGAATGAGTGGGTGAAACAACAAATTACAGATACAATTACTAATTTCATCCAAGAGAATGACAATAATGAGACAACATACCAAAATTTGTGGGATACAGTCAAAGCAGTAATAAGGGGAAATTTTATATCTCTAGATGCTTATTTGCATAAAATAGAGAAAGAGAAAATCAATGAATTGGGATTGCAAGTAAAAAAGCTAGAGAAAGAACAAATTAAAAACCCCCAATCAAATACCAAACCTGAAATCCTAAAAATAAAAGGAGAGATTAGTAAAATTGAAAGTAAAAAAACTATTGAATTAATAAATAAAACTAAAAGTTGGTTTTATGAAAAAACCAACAAAATAGATAAACCTCTAGTTAATTTAATTAGAAAAAGGAAAGAGGAAAATCAAATTGTTAGTCTCAAAAATGAAAAGGGAGAACTTTCCACCAATGAAGAGGAAATTAGAGCAATAATCAGGAGTTACTTTGCTCTTCTGCTGCTGGATAATTGGCCAGATCCCAAATTCTTCATGGCTTAGTAGCTTTCAATTTGCCTTTTGTATTTGCTTTTGGGGGGGTTTACTGCAACCAAGACAGAATATCCTAAGAACCTCACAAAATCTTCCCTGCTGTGTGATCACTGAAATGCTCTAGGTGCCCACACTAGCTTTTTGCCCCAATCTCCCTATTCTGTGGTCTGGCTGGGTTTGTCAGACTGTCCCCTTGCCCAGTAGGAACAGACTTGTTCTAAAGTTCTTCTAAAGTATCTTCTTCTGGAAATATGTTGTACTCCAAATATTTGTGGATTATGTCATTTCAAAACCAGTTCAGAGGCTTAATCTGCTGTTGGTTTGAGAGAAAGTCAAAGGAGGTTGCAGAAAGTCATGTCTGCTCTGTACCATCTTGGCTCCATCCTCCAAATGACTAATTCTTTTCTTAAACATGAAATAAAAATGATGATATTTTAAACACATGGGCCTTTATCATAAGGTTTCTATTTGTGAATAAAGTACTCCTAAAGAACCTCAGAATGTAAATTTATTTGGATTTCTTTCCTCCTCAGGCCCAGAATTTGCTGAGAGTGGAAATTTGGGACAGCAGGGTATGAATGGTATGGGAAACTGACCCAAAAAATTCATATTATTTAGTATCAGGAGATACTGGACATAAAACTTGTTTACCATTAAAATAACTTTCATTTTATATAATTATTTTATAATTATGTAATTTAATGTTATATAATATTACATAATATAATACTTTGATAAATTGATGTTTATTGTCATTATAAATTAAAATTTTAATAAAATTTAAATAATTTAAATTTTATATAATCAAAAATTCAAAACAAAAAGTGTGTGTGTGTGTGTGACTGTTGGGGGGAGTAGAAGAAGGGTTTATAATTGAAGATGAAAGGATGCTTTATACACATTATCTAATTTAACTTCAAAAGGGAAATAGGGAAAATATTTGTTATAAATTCTTAAATAAAATCTCATGTACAAGACATACACATAAGGAACTGAATCAAATTTATAAGTGTAAAAATCATTCTCTAATTGATAAATGGTCAAAGGATATGAAGACAATTTTAAAAGTAAAAAATCTAAGGTATTAACCATCATATAAATAAGTGCTTTAAATCAAGGATTTAAGAGAAAAAAGTCTGGCCAACTGTCTGTGTTTGTATGAGAGAGCTGAAAGTGGTTTTTATATTTTTAAAATACAACACTTTAAAAAAATGTAAAAACCTTTATAGCTCACCAGAACAAAAATAAGGCTTAGGGCCTGAGATCTGCTTTAAATCATTTATAACTAGAGTAATGCAAATTAAAGTAACTTTGAAATCTCACATCATACTCATTAGAATGATAAAGAAGACAAAAGTGGAAAATGACAAATATCGGAGGAGTTGTGGTAAAACAAATGCACAATTGGTGGAGCTGTGAATTGGACATTCTGGAAGGGAATTAGGAACTATGTTTAAAAACTTACCAAACTGTATATACATAGTTATCTACTTATATTATTTTTGAAAATAGATAACAAAGAAATAAAAAAGAAAATAAATACACATACACCCATGTATATACACCTATACCTGTATTTACAAAAATATTTATAGTAGCTCTTTTTAAGGGGGCCACAATTGGAATTTATGAGGGTCATTCTCCTATGGAAGGAATATCCAAATAAATGGTCAAATATATATCAGGGAATATGACTGCCAGAGGAAATGGGAAAGCAATTAATGAACTGATACAAAATGATATAAGCAAAAGTAGGAGTATAATTTATACAATGAAAAGATTGTACAGAAAAATAACTTCAGGACTTTATAACTCCCAACATGTGAATGATAGACTATGAGACCAATACTGAATAAAAAAAAGAACATAGTACTCACATCCTAATAAAGAGGGAATGAATTTAAAATTCAGAATGAGTCATACACTTGTGGAGATATTTAATGTGGGAAATTATTTTTCTGGACCCTGTACACAATGAAAACATTTTTTGTTTTGCTTTATTCATTGATTTTTTTAAAATAATCTATTCAATGGTGCTATAGTAGAAATGACAAATTAATGAACACACTTGCTAATTAATAAAATACTTAATATTGAAATTAATATATTAAAATCTAAAACAGAGAAGCAAAAGAAAATTTGTCAAATGAGAAACACATTAAAAGAACACACACATGGGCTAACAATTTAGGTATCATCTTTGATTTCCCACTCATACCCAACATATAAAATCTATTAAGTAATAACTCCAGAAAATTCATGAAGCCTATCTTCCTCAAAGGAAATTTCAAGTAATCAAATTACTTTTACATGTTGAGAAAATACCAACCTGTCTAAGTTACTTCATGCAAAATGAGTGAGTTTTGCTAGATAAATTCTACTATTTCTTCAGCTCTACCTGTCTATAATCGCATAGGGCACTTTGCTATGTTGGTTACAAATGTCTACATCTTAATGCAAGAAAGGCTTATGTGTAACAGCAGTAGAAAAAATGATTGATAATCCTTGTCTAGTTCGCTCAGAAAGATAAATTTTTGAGTTTATTTTTGCTTTAAAGAAAGAACTTTCTTAATTAGTAAGCTTTGAGATATGTTTCAAAGAAGATCAAGACTATTTTTTATAAGCTTCATTTTAAAAATTGGATGAATAGGTACATGCTGGATGGTGTAAAGAAATTTATTGAATCTGTCAATACAATTTGGCAGGCATTTCTGACCCTATTAATATTTCTGGGTGGAAGTGAATTCACTCTCCTTTTTCCTTCTTTAGTATTCTTTGTCTACAACTTTCATAGAAATTTCATAACATAAACAAGTTTAAACTCTAAACTTAATTATTAAAACTAAGTGGTCAGCTTCTTGATGTTGTATATATCATAAGCCCGATAGAATATAGCACAGAGACTTATATATGGTAGGACAAATCAATAAATCAACTTTTATTAAGCCCTACTATGTGCTAGGCACTGTATTAAGGGGGATACAAAGGAATTCAGTATCTAATGGGGAAGCCAATGTACAAACATATATATATGAACAAACTACATAGAGGATAAATCAAGAATAATTAACAAAAGGAAGACACTAGAATTAAGAGGGGTTGGAAGAAGTTTCCTTAGAAAGATGGTGTTTTTATGAGAAGTCAGAAAGTGGAACTGAAGAAGGATTGTGTTTCAGGCACAGATAATAAGCAGAGAATTTATAAGCATTTACTTAGAGCTGACAGATGAAAGATCTTGTTCATGAAATAGCTAGGAGGTCAGTGTCACTGAATCAAACAATATATGTTGGAATATAAAATGTAAGAGGACTGGGATGGTAGGAGGGCTTTGGATGCCAAAGAGAGGTTTTTTATGTGATCCTGGAGGAAATAAGGAGTTTCTGGAGTTTACTAATTAGGGGAATAGCAGCATTATGGTCAGGCCTGTGCTTTAGGAAAGTAGCTTTGGTGGTTGACTGGAGAATGGATTGGAGTGGGAAGAGACTTGAGACAGGCAGAACCACTAGCTGGCTTTCATAATAGTTCAGGCATGAGGTGATGAAGGCTAGACTGATAACAATGACAGAGGAGAGTAGGAGGCATATTTAAGACATGTTGAAAAGGTGAAATTGACAAGTCTTGGTAACAGATTGGTTATAAGGAGTAAGAGATAATGAAGTGTTGCCAATGATTCCTTGGTTGCAAGTCTAAAGAACTGGGGAATAGTTACTTTCTACAGTAATAGGGAAGGTATGTGGGGGGAGCAGGGTTTGGGGAAAACAATGAATTCTGTTTTTTACCTGTTGATTTTGAGATGTCTGCTGGACACACCATTCTTTGAGAAGTCTGAAAATCTAATAGAGACAAGTATAGAAGTCAGAAGAGAGGCAGGGGCAGAGTAGATAGATTTGTGAATTATTAGCAGAGAGGTGATAATTAAAATCCATCAATAAATTATCAATAAATATTTGGTGAATAATTAAATAGCCAGTTACAGTAATTGAGAGGCAGTGGATAGAAAACTGACCTTGAAGTCATGAAGTTCTATGTTCAAATACCACTTCTTATACATACCAGCAATATGGTATAGTGATAGTCATTTAACTTCAGAATTCCCCAGGAGAATATCTAAAATTTCAAGTTTCATAATTGTATCTAAATTCTTATTGACAGAGGGAGTTTTATCACCAGGAACACTCTGACCAATAAAATAACAAATCAACTCACTCTGTATGAAATAATCCTTTTAAACAAGGAACTGAAATCTATAAGAATAAGAACAAGGCTCTAGTAGATGTTTTCAAAGGATAGGAATGGTTTTAAAAAGAAGAATTGGGATATTTCAACAACCATTTAAAAATTTTCAAAATGATAATAATAAAATAAATGCAAATTAAAACTACTGTGAGGTTTTGCCTCCCACTCATCAAAGTGACAACAATGAAAAAATGGAAAAAGTCAAGTTTGAATGTGTTTTGAGAGGATATTAATATTAATATATCTTAGGTGCAGCTGTGAAATTTCATAGCTTTGAAAATAAAAGAAAAAATCACTATACTTTAATTCAGTAACACTAATATAGGTGTATATTTCAAACAAGACAAGTATAGAGAGAAAGGTCCATATAAACCAAATATTTATAGCAGTATATTTTCATGGTAAAATAATTGGAAACACAGCAAATAACTACCAACTGAGTGATGGCTGGACAAATTGTACCATGTACTATCACAAGCCAAGCAGTACCAAAGAACTTACTAGGAAATAAAAGAGGAATAGACTAATTATGTGAATTCCTGGAGTCACTGAAGCAACTAAATCAATGTTACCAAACTCAGACAGAAACAGATCTCTTAGGAAATCATAAACCAACACCATTCCATATTGAATTACATTTTAAGCATCTCCTAATTATATTTCCATCTTATTGGACTCCACTTGATACTTGGCCTATTGTGGCCAGTGAGTCATGAGTTTGACACCTTTAAACTACTCAACCCATCATAATCATAATTACTATGATGGAGTGAGTATTTCATTGCAAGATTGTCACTTCAATGATAAGTGCTGAATTAAAGTTTGAAGGACCTAGAAACTTTGGTTTTTAGGTAATTTAATAGATAGAATTTTAGAAGTATCTTTAGGAATATGTCTCTCGTTTTTATTTACTGAAGAAATCTTTGTCACAACTTTAATGATCCAATTTAAAACTTGGTTTGCAATCATAAGCCTTTTAGTTTTTTATAAATCCTTATCTTCATATTTATTCCATCTATGGGAAATAGCATCCTGTTATTCATTAGTTATATGACTTTCAGTAAATGGACCAACATCTCTGAATCTGTTTTTGTATCTTTGGGCATAAAAGAACACAAATGATTCATGGCTGAAAATGATATATCTCAGACATAAAACTAAAAGCACAAAAAAGTAAAAAAAAAATGCTACATTAATGCCAGTACATGCCAGATTCCTACTGTCCAAAATCTGAGAAATCTGATGGTCTAGATACATGATGAGAACAAGATGACATCAATGAAATCTCAGTTTATTTCCAACTATAAAATTTTATGTATATAAATAATTTCCCCCCTCCTTTAGGAAAATGAAAACAGATCTTGTAATTCATAAAAATTATGGGTTGGAAAAAGGAGTAACTATTTCCATACTGTTATTTTCCGATCACTGAGGAACTTCCATTTTAGAAAAAAAAATTATTTTTTCTAGATCTGGCACCCACTGTGGCTGCCAGTAACATAAGTTTCTTTGGTCAATCAAAATGTTTTGCTGAAGACTTGCATGCAGAGAGGAGAGCTATAATCTTGACTACTCTGGCTAAAATAATAAAAAACAAACTACATTGCCCTGCTGTGGATATGCCATCTACAATATTCATTGCTTTATATGTTGCAAATGATAAATATTTTTATAGATCAGAGTTGAAGTAAGTGCTTTGTAATAATTTCTTAATTTTCCTTCATAACCATTCTCAAGAAAAGGTAGAAATTAATTATTCCAATTTAACAAATATAAACCAGTAAAAAACATTCATGCTGAAGACAGAAGCAAAAGAGTCCACTGGGTTACTGCACTAGTGTGCTAAAATTAGAAGTCAAAAGATTAGAACTCAAAAGAAGTCAAAAAAGTGTCCACTCTATTCTAATTCTCTACTCTCAAGTTATTTTGTCTTTTCAGATATACACAATGCCTGAAATTAGTTATAAACATAGAATTGCTATTGTTGTCTTCAAAATAGTTTGATAATAGGCCATGTATAAAATCTTGGTCTCCACAGAATTATTTACAGTATTAACAATTTTTCTCCTCCTCCTTTTGGCATTTTTCTATGTATAACTTGTAATTTCAGCAAATGAATCAGTCCCAAGGTCAGAAGCAACTCCAAAAATATTTTTATATAAAAACCATACAAATGATTTCACAAAAAAGATGATTAACATTTTTTTCTAAGAACTTAAAGTGCTTTGGAAAACCAGAGATCAAAGCCAAAGCTCTGAAAAAAAAAAAACAAAAAAACAAGGCAATTATGAAAAAACTCAAAGCAACATTTAGAATATATTTTTCCCTCTTCTGTAAAATGGAGGTTGAGCCAACATATTGTCCTTTAATCCTTTAAAAGCTCTTATCATATGACTTAACATGTTCTCCACCCCCTTCTTCCATAGAATGACAGTGTGATTCTAGCATTAGCTTTTTTCTTGACAGTCTGTTGCTAGTAAATTGGATCTGAGCCTCTGGCTGAAGAGCAAGAGGTGTTCTGCCTATATTGTCAACTTGTAAAAGAAAAATGTTTTCTTGCAACTGATAAGAAATGTAAAAAAAGAGAAAAAAATCCTTTCCCCGTTGCTATAAATCAGAAGGGTCTAGAATCTGATTATATAATATGTGGAAGGTATATGATTATTTAACAAAGAATTAATTACATTACACCAGCAGTTTCTCATCAATGCTCTTAAGTCAACTAAACGAAATTACTTTCTAGTATTCTTCAGGGTTTTTTTGCTTATAATTGGCATTTAGAAACATAAATTAGACTTTCCAATTCACTGTTGTCCCAAAATGAGTCTATTTAATATCTTTTTCCCCCAAATTGATTCTTCCTTATAATTCCACCTTTTTTGGCCAGTGACACCCTCATATACTCTGTCTCTTCTGAATTCAAAACCTAAGGTTATCTTTTTCTCTTTTCCTTTTCTATCATATCCACTAAATTACAAAGTCCTAAAGATTTTAGCTATACAACAAAGCTTGGAGATAATGTCATCATTACCCCTATTTTATAGTTGAGAAACAGAAGTTAACTAATTAGTCCAGAATCACATAGCTAGCATATGTATCATGTAGAATTTGAATTCAGGTCTTTTTGATTCCAGGCAAAGTATTCTATACTTTCTGCCATCCAACTGCCTTGTACCTAACAGGTAGATAACCTTTACTTATTCACTTTTCCAATCTGTCCTTCAAACTATTGACATACTGAATTAAGTGTAATTTGCCTTAGTTATTTTTTATTTGGGTTTAGAATAACCATTCAGAACACAATTATGTTCATTTTAACTTATTGAGATACATCAAAGGCTTCAGACATTGATGTTACAAGAGACAAAGTTGGATCTAATAGTAGTTGAAATTATTTTAATAATAGCAACCCCCCTCAAAAAAGTACATTTTTCACTAGAGCAGAATAATGATCTTACTTCTTGTGTTTGTTTTTTTTCCCTCAGATTTAGGATTCCTTGGGGCTACATACCCTCCTCTATTTGAAATTAAGTTTATTTTTTAAAAAATCTCTCCACCCAACCATTATCATTTTTGTCCTTGCTTTTTGCTCCTAGGATGCCTCTCTAGTGCTAATGAATAATTTTACTGAGTATGGCCAAGAATGCAATTCAAGCATACCATTTTCCAGGTCCACATAACCCTGTTGTCTTGCTTAACAATAATTTGCTTAATACATTATAGCCAAATCCCATGTAATGTTGCAATATCTCTCTGTCTTTCAGTTGATCAATCATGTATTACATTTATAGCATTCTTTTTTAGATAGCTAGAGACCCTTTTTATGTTGTCTTCCAACATTCTGAGACATATTTCATTATTGAAAAATTACTTAAAGAAAATTGAACTTGAGTCAAAATTTTGGTTGAACTTACTGCTATCTACCTAACTTCTGAGTTTACATTGCCCTGAATAAGTAACTTAATCTCTTGAATCTAAAATTTCCTCCTCTGTAAAGCCATTAGAATAGATGATCTTTCATCCATCCATCCATCCAGCCAACCTTCCATCTATCTATCTACCTTTATTTCCTCCCTTTTATGGGAGGACAACATTTTTAGTAATTACTTATCCCTGGCTGATTAAGGGAATCAAAAATCATAGAATTTAAATGTGAAAGGAAACCTAAAGATCATATAGATCAATTATTTTATTTTACAGCTAAGGAAATAGAGATTCAGAGAGGGTAAATAACTTTTTTTAGTCATAGAAGTAGAAGGAAAGAAGGATATAAACATTTATTAAACACCTGCTATATACCAGGCACTGTGCTAAGTGGTTTACACATGTTATCTCATTTAATATTCACAACACCTTAGGAGACAAGAACTGTTACGATACCCATTTTTACAGGTGAGGCAACGGAGGCAGGCAGATTAATTGGCTAGGATAGGATCACACAGCTAGTAAGTGTCTAAAGCTGGATTTGAACATAGGTCTTCTAGACTCCATTAGAAGTGGTATGTGAACCCAATGCAATGCTAATTCTATCATTCCACACTTCCTGCTAACTTGAATGAGTCCAGAATCTTCATCTCTCAGCTCTTTCCAGAGCTCTTTCTTTGTCTTGAACTGTTGCCCTTAAGCATAAAAATACAAAATGTACTAACAAGAACTGAGTCAATTAAGATTGAGAGAAGATATTGCAGATGTACCCAAATATGCAGTCTCCTTTCTTCAAGGAATTGTCACAAAATCAATTCTAAGGAAATTTTTGTTTCATTTTGTTTTGGTGGTCAATCCATTTTATTTATGTCTGACTCTTCATGATGTCATTTGAGGTTTTCTTGGTAAGGATACTGGAGTAGTTTGCCATTTCTTACTTCAGCTTATTTTACAGATAAGGAAATAGGCAGAAAGGGTTAAGTGGCTTGCCTGGGGCCACACACTTAGAAAGTATCTAAAGCCAGATTTGAACTCAGGAAGATGAGTCTTCCTGACTTCAAAACTGTTACTCTATCCACTATTACCATGTAGTTGTCCAAGGAAATGTTTGTTGAATTTGTTGTGCCGCAGTTTCCCTGTCTCAGTTTCCCTCAGTTGCTGGCTCAGTCTCCCTCAATTGCTCTGTTCCCATGTCCGAGCTACATCTCCAAACTTCCCTTAATTGCTCTGTCCCAGAATAGCAATCCCTACTTCTTGACCTTCAGAAATAATTGGACTCACATTCCAAAGGAGTTATGAAACCTCCAGGTGGCCAGCCTCGACATCCCCCTTATCTGTATGACCCAGACTTACTGTCTTCTCCCAGTTCTGGCATCCTTACTCCCTACCTGCCAGAACTGAATTCATGGTTTCCTTAGACACCAGATGTGCTCAGCTGTTCCCATGAGTTCTTTGTCTCCCCTGGGCTATGGAGATTATAAAATTCGTGTTCCCCATCAATGGGGTGGTGAATACTTTGCATTATTCAGTCGGCTGACATGGCTGTCAGTCTAAGTCTCTGGCCTGGACTGCGTGCTTTGAGACATGAGTCCCAGCAGTCCTGATCCATAGCTATGGATTCTGAACTCTCAATTAATATCAATAAAGTATTACCTAATTTCCACTGTGTGATATTGCTTCAATTTCTCCCTGAGCATTACAAATTGACTTTAACAGAAATGCCAAAGTGACATGGAGCAATCCATTGTGTAAGAAAGGGCACTGGAGGGCAGCTAGGTAGTGCAGTGGGTAGAGCACCAGCCCTGAAGTCAGGAGTATCTGAGTTCAAATCTGGCCTCAGACACTTAACACTTCCTAGCTGTGTAATCCTGGGCAA
>JAJPUD010004056.1:203510-214649 GCA_023553655.1 Myrmecobius fasciatus
TATATATATATATATACTGGATATGTAATAGAGTATAAAATTTTTGAACCTGGTATTCCTCAAATCTAAGAAGATAGGGTTGCATCAGAAGACCTCTATGCTCTCTTCTAGCTCTTTATTTGTGATTATATGACTTCTTTAGAACTCAGTTTCCTTAGTCATAAAATGAAGGGGACAGGACTAGAAGACCTGTAAATCTCCTATAGCTCTAAATCTATGATTTTATGGTATCTTTTAGAGAGGTTGGCAAGTTAGGTGGGGAATTCTTTAAACTTTGCTTCAGAAAAATACTAGTTATGTAGCCCTTGGCGAAGGGTTAATATAAGCTCAGAAGACTCTACTGCAGGTCAGGCACAAATACGTCATAGGGGCATTTGGAGTGGAGATATCTCTAAATTTATGCTACTGCTATTCTGCAGTATATATTGGTTCCATCAGCACTGAATAGTTGAGATGAACTATGGATTTTTGGATTATATATAACCTTCAAGGCATCATAAAAGGTTTTGGATTATTGCTATCAGCATAAAAGTGAATTTCATCTGCTTTCTTACTGTCAATAATCCTATATCTCTCTAAGTTTCACTTATAGTTTCCTAGAGTTAAATGTTGTCTTTTTACAGACAGATGAATTATTCTTCTGGTAACCCCTGTGGAGTTCTCATTTCTCATGCAGTATATAATATTGCATGAGCAGACCTCAAAGAAACCTTGATAATGTCCTTGTATCTCTTTTCGCCTCCAGATAAAGGCTTGCCTTATTTGAGTTCTTTGTAAAATAGTCTTTAGGCAAATGTACTTTGATATTTAAAGAACATCATCAATCCCTAAGAGATACACTCTCTATAGTAGAGTTTAAGTACTTGGCAGTTCAGCTCAAGGTCGGTCCTCAATGTCTAGTACTTTCTCTTACTTGGTGATCTTCAGAATATTCCTAAAACAATTCAAATGGAAGTAATCAGTTTACTGAAATTATCTAGTAAACTCTCCAGGTTTCACAAATATAAACAATGAGGTCAGCACAATGGCTTTACTTTTTTTCTCCCATACATCACTTCAGAATCTCCCCAAAATAGAGCTAGCTCTGGCAATGTCAACTTTCTTTGTGTATACATCCCTGAAAAGTATACTCTCAAGGTAAGTGAACTTATCCTTACCATTCAAAATTTCTCTATTTACTGGAACCCATGGTTCCACATATGAATGATATGCTGGTTGTTGGAAATCTGTTTTCTTGCTTTTAATTGTTGGGCAAATATTAGCATAAGCACCAGAGAATCAATCCATACTTTGCTGCACCTCAGTCTCAGAGGCTTCATTGAGTGCACAATGATCTGTGAAAAAAAAGTTTTGCACCATCTCTCCCTCCACTTTAGTCTTGGTTTGTATCCTTTTCAAGTTAAATAATTTATTATTTGTGAGATTTTTGTCCTTGATGCTGTTTTTGTCTTCATTAAAGGTATCTGACAAAATTGCTGAAAATGTCATGATAAGAAGCATGGGAGCAAACAGTCCTATTTCACTCCATTGGTGACTGAGAAAGCTCAAGAACATTGTTCATTATCCAGAACTCAAACAAGCAAGTATGAAACTGATGTACAATATTGATGACCTTCTCTGGATAACTAAATTTTGACATAGTTTTCCACAAGATCTCATGATTGACAGTGTGAAAAGTCTTGGTCAATTCCATGAATGTTGGTACAGACCACTGTTCTGCTCCTGACATTCTTCGTGGACTTGTTGAACAGCAAATATATCTGACCATTCCTTGGTCTTTTCTAAAGCCACACTGCTTCTTGGGTAGATGATCATCTTCCAAATGAAGTTCAGTCTGTGAAGGAGGACTCTGGCAAGGATCTTGCCAGAAATTACTTAGAAAGAGACACCTCTGTATTAAGCATAGGACAACCCATTTCCCTTTCTAAAGATAAATAATGCTTAAACTGGGGAATACTCTCCTTTTGCCATACAACCCAGAAATTTTCTGTCAGCTTTTCAGTGAACAGTGAACTATCTCCTTCTTTGCCCCCCTCCACTTTGTATATCTCAGCTGCAATAGAAGCAGCACCAGATATTTTGCCAGATGAGAGGAGATTAATGACATTCAAAACCTCTTCTGCAATTGGAAGTTTGGCTAGAGAGAGATTGACTTCAATATGAACTATATATAGTAAATGACTTCAGTATTGATTGATGATAGTTTTTTGATAAACCTAAGGAAGTGTTCATTCCATCTCTCCCTTGAGCATGTCTTTGTCTCTTAATAATATGACTCCATCAGCATTGAATAGTTTAGATGAACCATAGGTTTTTGGACCATATATATAGCTTTCAAGGCATCATAAAAAGGCTTTGGATTATTGCTATCAGCATAAAACTGAATTTCATCTACTTTTTTACTGTCGATAATCCTTTATTTTTCTAAGTTTCACTTTTACTTTCCTAGAATTAAATGCTGCCTGCTTAGAGGCAGATGAATTTTTCTTCTGGTTACACCTTTGGAGGTCTCATTTTTTATTTAGCATCATTTTTGTCAAACCAATCTTGATATTTGTGAATGTTCTGACCCATTTTAGTAAATATAGTGTTGTATACCAAATCACTGAAAACTGCCCACTCATTTTCTGCTCCATACTTGTTAACTGTGTATTGGCTCAATTTTTTCTCTAAAATAGTAACAATTTTTTTTATGGTCAGAGAAGCACTCTAATTTGTTGACATTTTCTTCTAGTAGTTATGTTACTTTGGGGACAATGCCTTTGGTGAATGCAAAGATTTAGGTTGGAGAGGATTAGTGTAGGATTGGTCCAGCATTCTGCATCACACATACCTTTACCACTCTCACATTTGACTCCCCTATACAATGACAGTCTAATTTATACCTGTATTTCTATGAGAGTGTAACCATGAAGTCATATTGTATTTAGGTGAAATGGGAAAGTATTGGTGATGAGGTCATGAGACACATTAGTCTTCAGTAGTAAGGAAATATTTCTATTGCTGTTTTTGACTCCAGTTTTCCCAAGGACTCTCTGAAACATCTGATAATCAGTACCTACTCTGGCATTAAAGTCATCCAGATTTATAAGTTTGTCCTCTTTTGACACATTTATGTTGGTGGTCTTCAGATCTTCCTAAATTTTTTCTTTGACTTTATCAGGGTTTCTCATGGTGGAAGCATATTTTCTGATAATGGTGGTATGGCATTTTTCTATAAGTGGTAATTGCATTATTATGATCCTATCTTTCATTCCCTTGGTAGGCATGCAAGCTTTTTGATTAGATTAATTTTAATTACAAAACCTATTATACCTTCATGATGCTCCCCATCTTTTTTTGCTACTCTCGAAAAACAAATGTATTCAGCTCTGATTTCAGCAAACTGGATTCTTTTATCACTCTTGCTTCATTCAGGAGTGCTATTCAGCTTTTCAGATGTGATACCTTCTGAGTTTTCTCACAAGAGCTGTTTATCTTTCAAATTTACTGAATTTTTGTTGTCCATAAGCATGTGTATATTCCATGTCCTGATGATGAATAGAATCATCTTTGCAAAAGTTTACATTTATGGGTGTGTGTGTGTGTGTGTGTGTGTGTGTGTGTTTCAAGTGTAAAATAGGATCCTTGGCTGCTGTGGCAAGCAGACCAGGATTAGATTAAGCAGATAATGCCCCCTTCCTCATACTAGGATGTGAACAGTGTAGTCCTTCACAAATGAAGAGCAGGATGATTTTTTAAAAACTTAGAAGAGTTACATGAACTGACACAAAGTGAAGTGAACAAAACCAGGAGAATGCTGCACAAAATAACAATATTGTTTAATGAAGAACTGTGGTTTAGCTATTTTTCAGCAATACAGTAATTCATATTCTTTCTTTAATATTTTCCCCAGTTACATTGAAAACAATTTTTACATTTATTTAAAAAATTTTGAGTTCTAGGTTCTCTCCCTTCTCCTCACCCACAATTAAGAAACCACTTGTGAAATTATGCAAAATATTTCCATAAAAGTCAAGTTGCAAAAAAACAAAACAGCCCACCATAATGAAAATAAAAACCCTCAAGAAAAATTAAATTAGAAAGAGAGAAATAAAGAATGCTTCAGTCTGTATTCATATACAATCAGTTCCTTCTCTGGGTATGTATAAGATTTTTCATCATAAATCCTTCAGAGTAGGCATGGGTAATTGTAGTGCTGAGAACAGCAAAGTCATTCAGAGCTGGTTAACCCCAGGATTTTGTTATTACTTTGTCTAGAGTACATTTCATTTTGCTTGAGGACTTTTCAGGTTTTTTTTTTCTTCCTGAAAGCATGCTGCTCATCATTCCCCATAGAAAAATAATATTCCATCAAAAACACACATCACAGTTTTTTGAGTCATTCCACAATTGATAGACATTATCTCAATTTCCATTTTCTTTTTTACTTGAGAAGAGAGCCATTGTGAATACTTTTTGTACATACAGGTCATTTTCCTTTTTTTTTTTTCAAAATCTCTTTTGTTTTTTTTTTCCCCTGAGGCAATTGGGGTTAAGTGACTTGCCCAGGTTCACACAGCTAGGAAGTGCTAAATGTCTGAGACCAGATTTGAACTCAAGTCCTCCTGACTTTAGGGCTGATGTTTTATCTACCACACCACCTAGCTTCCCCTTCTAAATCTCTTTTGATATTCATATGAAGCAGTCTATCTTATTTTGCCTCCTTTCCCCTTTTTTTTTCCTGTCTGATATCCCTTTCACCTCTAATTTCTTTTCCATTATTATCAAAGTAAAATTGAATTATACCCCCATTATTTAAGGATACCCATAGTAGAAATATAGTTCTCAAGAGTTTTTTCCTTTTTACCTTTTTATGCTTCTCTTGAGTTCTGTATTTGGAGGTCAAATTTTTTGTTCAGATATGGTCTTTTCATTAGAAATAAGTGAAATTCTCCTGTATCATTGAATGACCATCTTCTTCCTTGGAAGATGATGCTCATTCTAGCTGGATAGCTTATTCTTGGCTGTAATCCAAGTTCTTTTGCCTTTCAGAATATCTGATTCCAGGCCCTTCGATCCTTTAATGTGGAAGCTGACAGATCTTGTGTAATTCTAATCACAGTTCCTCGGTATTTGAACTGTTTCTTTCTAGCTGCTTGCAATATCCTTTCCTTGGTGTGATAGTCCTGAAATTTGGCCAGGATATTCCTTGGGGTTTTAATTTTAGGGTCTCTTTCAGGAGGTGATCGGTGAATTCTTTCAATGCCAATTTTGCCTTCTGGTTCTAAAACATCAGGGCAATTCTCTTTCATGATTTCCTGGAAGATAGCATCAACCATCGTGGCTTTCAGGGAGTCCAATAATCCTTAGATTGTCTCTCCCGTATCTGTTTTCCAAGTCAGTTGTTTTTCCTAGGAGATATTTCATATTTTCTTCTATTTTTTTCATTTTTTTGTTTTTGTTTGACTGATTCTTGAAGTCTTATTGGGTCATTTACTTCTATTTGTTCAATTTTAATTTTTAAAGTATTATTTCCTTCAGTTATCTTTTTTAGCTCCTTTTGTAACTGGCCAATTGAATTTTTTGGTTCAATGCATTCTTTTTCCATTTTGCCAATTTTACTTTTCAGTGAATTGTTGTCTTTTTCCAATTCACCATTTTTATTTTCCAGTGAATTGGTGATTTTTTCCAATTCACCAATTTTGTTTTTCAGTGAATTTTTGTCTTTTTCCAATTCACCATTTTTATTTTCCAGTGAATGGGTGATTTTTTTTCCATTTCACCAGTCTTGTTTTCCAGTTTTTCACATCTCTGTTGCAGGGCGTTATTTTCTTCTTGCACTGATCTCAATTTATTTCCCCATTTTTCTTCTAGCTCTCTTTTGAGATTCTTTATGCAGTCTTCCAGGTAAGCTTTCTGAAAAGGGGACCAGCTCATGTCCGCCTTTGTGGCTTCATCTGGGATTGTTTTCAGAACCTCAGAATCTGGGGTCTGCCCTACTTTCTTTCCGTAAAAGCTGTCTATGGTGAAAGCTCTCTTCTGCTTCTTGCTCATGTTTTTGAGCTGAGGTCTGAATCACCAGCAGGGAATTCTGCAGGCATTTCAATTTGCCTCCGGGCAGTTTGCCGTGTTGGCTTCCAGTAAGGAGCTGGTCAGGCTAGATGTGCAATAAGACCACGCTTTCAGCTGCTCTCAATCCACTCTTTACCAAAGGCAGATCTGCCAAAGCACCTGCCCTCAAGCAGAGAAAAGTGGCCCAAGCATCTCCCAGGGACTTCCTGGGTGCCTTAAATCCGCCACTCTATTCCAGCCCCGACTTCCACCCCCACTGCGCACTGGCGTCTGATCGCGGCAAGCTGCGGATCGCCTGCACGTCTGAAACTGACATTCTCCGGAGTTCTTTCAAAGAAGATTTTTGATAGAAGTGCGTTGTAGTCCAAGTGTTTGATGGGGCCCTCACTCCAGAACCAGTTTGGAGGCGCAATTTGTCTGGGTCTGAGGGAAGGTCTCAGGAGCTCACAGAGAATGCTGACTGCAGTTTGTCATCTTGGCTCCGCCCCCCGAAGTAGTGGTGTTATTAGATCAAAGGATATACACAAATTTATACCCCTTTGGGCACAGATCATATCTTTTGATCATTTATCAATTGGAGCATGACTCTTATTTTTTATAGATTTGTCTCAGTTCCTTCTATGGTTGAGAAATAATGCATCATCAGAGAAACTTGCTTCAAAATTCTTTTTTACAATTACTATCACTAACTGTATCCCCTCCCCCCATTTATTCTCTTTTTTCATCCTGTCCCTCCTCAAAAGTGTTTTGGTATTGACTACTCCCTCCCCCAAAATGTCCTCTCTTTTTTCACCCTCCTCTCTTCACATATCCCATTTCCCTCCTATTTTCCTGCAGAGTAAAAAGATTTCTATACTCCTTTTGAGTATATATGTTATTTCCTCTTTGAACCAATTCTGATGAGAGGAAAGTTCACTTTCTCACCCTCTCCTTCCCCCTTTCCCTTCCCTGTAAAAGCTTTTTCTTGACTCTTTTTTTTATGGCAAATAACTTGCACCATTCCACTTCTCCCTTTCCCTTTCTTCCAGTACATTTCTCTCTCACCCTGTAATTACTTTTTTTTAAAAAAGATATTATCCCTCCATATTCAACTCACACCTGTGCTCTATTTATATATTTATGTATATATATATATACATATATATATACATACATATATATATATAAGCTGCCATAATAATAAGAAAGTTCTAATGAGTTACAAGTATCACCCTTCCAAGTAGGGATGTAAACAGATAAATTTTATTAAGTTATTTTTGCTACCACTTTTATGATTACCTCCTTATGCTTCTCCAGAGTCCTGTATTTGAAAATCAAATTTTCCATTCAGAGAATCTGGTCTTTTCATCACAAATGCTTGAGAATCATCTATTTCATTGAATGACAACCATTTCCTCTGAATGATTATGCTCAGTTTTGCTGGGTTGGTGATTCTTGGTTGTTATCCTATCTCCATCACTCTACAGAAAATCATATTCCAAGACCTTTAGTCTTTTAATGTAGAAGCTGCTAAATCTTGTGTTATCCTGACTGTGGCTCCACTATACTTAGAATTGTTTTTTGCTGGATGCTTGCAATATTTTCTGCTTGACCTGGCAGTTTTAGAATTTGAATATAATATTCATGAGAGTTTTCATTTTGGGATCTCTTTCAGAAGTTTATTAGTGGATTTTTTTTCAATTTCTATTTTACCTTCTGGTTTGAGAATACCAGGACAGTTTTTCTTGATAATTTCTTGAAAGATGATGTTTAGGCTCTTTTGTTTATGACTCAGGTAGACCAGGAATTTGAAATTATCTCTCCTGAATCTATTTTCCAGGCCACTTGTTTTCCAATGAGATATTTCACATTTTTTCCTTATTTTTTCATGTTTGGTTTTACTTTATTGCATTTTGAATTTTTATATAGTCATTAGCTTCCATTTGCTCAATTCCATTTTTTAAGGAATTATTTTCTTCAGTGAGCTTTTGAACCTCCTTTCCCAAATGGCCAATTTTGCTTTTTAAATCATTCTTCTCCTCATTAGCTTTTTGCATTTCCTTTTGTACCACTCTCAATTCTTTTCCTAATTTTTCCTATATCTCTTTTACTTGATTGTGAAAATCCCTTTTGAACTGTTCCATGGCCTGGGTCCAATCTTATTTTTCTTGAAGGCTTTGGATTTAGGAGCTTTGATTTTGTTTTTATTTTCTGAATGTGAGTTTAAATCTTCCTTATCACCATAACTTCCAATGCTCAAAAGCTTTTTTGTCATCAGCTCATTTTCTTAGCTTATTACTCAGTTTTTAACCCTTTGTTAAAATAGGGCTTTCTTTCCAGGGTGGAGGGTGTATTATCCCAAGCTTCAGGGGTTTTGGACAACTGCTTGCAGAGGTCCTTCTAGGAACCTGACCATAAGCACTCTTTTTCTGGCCTGGAGATGTTAGAAGTGTCCCTGTAGCTGTAAGATCTTGTGTGCTGAATCAACAGAATTCTGCTTTGCTGATGCTTAGGGTCCTGGGTTGGGGGGGCTGCACTGGCATAGACTGCATTGGTACTGCACACTGAACTCCCGCTCTGTTGCCACAGACCCTCTCCACTGACTTTCCAATCCTACCTGGTATTCCTGGGCCAGAGACGTCCAGAAACCTCTAGCACTACTGCTGATTCAGAAGTCCTGCATTGCTGAGGCTGGATCCAGTGGAGTCTGGGCCTACAGTCTAGGTGGGTCAGGGAAAAGGGTGAAGATAAGACCAAGACTAGGGCTGCACTGGTGCAACCTGCACTGGGATTATGTACTAGATTCCAACCCTGCTTCCACAGACATTTTCTGTTGAGTTTCCAGGTGCTCTTTGTTGCCCATGGGCAGAGATGTCTGAAAGGCACCAGTACTACTGCTGAGTTTTAGCAGGGTAGGGGCCAAGCTTGCATGCTGCATTCCCATCCTGGTGTCACAGACCTTTCCTGCTGATCTTTTAAATTCTTTTTGGTTGGAAAATGTTCTAGGATGTCTTCTGGGGTATTCTGATACTCTAAAATTTGTTTAGTCATTATTTAAAGGAATTTGGAGCAGTTTGGGGGAGAGGTTGGGCAAGTTCCTGCCTTTACTTTGCCATCTTGGCTCAACCTCAGCAATATAATAAGTTAAGATAATTCCAAAGACCTCATGATAAAACATACTATCCAACTCCAGAGAAAGAACTGATATGATTTAAATAGAGACTGAAACATCTAATTTTTATTTTCTTCATTTTTCCTTTTATTCAAGTCTTTTTTCAAAGTCTTTTTTGTACTTATTCAAGTACAAAATGACTAAAATGGAAATGTTTTTCATTGATTATTATCTCAGGGAGGGGTGAGGAAAGAATGAAAGAGTTAAAATTTGGAATTTAAAACTTAAAAAGAAACGCAAATGTTAAAAAAAAAATAGCATATAATTGTTGGTGGAACTGTGAATGGATCCAAACATTTTAGAGAGCAATTTGGAACTATGCTCAAAAAGTTGTCAAACTGTTCATACCCTTTGACCCAGCAGTATTGCTACTGGGCCTATATGCCAAAGAGATTTTAAAGGAGGGAAAGGGACCCACACATGCAAAAATGTTTGTGGCAGCCCTTTTTGTAGTGGCTAGAAACTGGAAACTGAAGGGATGCCCATCAATTGGAGAGTGGCTGAATAAATGATGGTATATGAATGTTATGGAATATTATTGCTCTGTAAGAAACGACCAGCAGGACAATTTCAGAGACACCTGGAGAGACTTGCATGAACTGATGCTGAGTGAAACGAGCAGAAGCAGGAGATCATTATACATGGCAACAACAATATTATATGATGATCAATCTGATGGACATGGCTCTCTGCAACAAAGAATTGTCTTAAACCAGTTCCAATTGTTCAGTGAAGAAAGCCATATACATCCAGAGAGAGGGATGTAAAATGTGGACCACAACATAACATTTTCATGCTCTTTATTGATGTTTGCTTGCAGTGTGTTTCCTTTCTCTGATTTTTTTTCTTGTAGATAGGATTTTTCTTGCACAGCAACTTGTCAAGTATTTTATCATTATTAACATGTAATGGACTTCCTGCCATCTAGGGGAGGGGTGGGGACTGGGGGTAAAATTTGTAACGGAAAGCTTTGTAAAGATCAATGCTGAGGAACTACCTATACATTTGTTATGCAAATAAAAAGCTTTAATAAAAAAATTAGCAGGTGAATAAATCTCATTTTAAAAATCTTTTACCCAATATAATTATCCTTTAAATAGTAGGGGAACCATATGTTTGATGAGTGTGTGGATGCATGGATAGAGGTTTGATTGATAGTTGGATGGAAAATTAATGAATGAACACAGATGGCCAGTTTTGCATATAGTAACCAAGTTTATATTTTAGAAAGAAGAAAAAGCAATGATACATTGAAATATGGAAATAGAGATGCATGCTTAATTGTATTACCATTTTGTAGTCATATAATAGACTAATAATAATAATATTGCCTAAAATTTACAATAATATTTACTATATGATATACTGTGCTAAACACTTTATAATGATCTCATTTGATTATCACATGGAGCCTAGAAGGTAGGTGCTATTATCATCCTCATTCTATAACTGAAGAAACTGAGGCAATCAGAAGTTAGTGTTTAGGGGTCTCATTGGTAGTAAGTGTAGCAGATCAGATTTGAACTCAAATCTTTCTAACTCCAAGCTTAGTGTTCCAATCATGAAGTCATATGGATGCCTCAAAAGTTAAATAACTTGAGATAATTGATTATCTACTTCAATTCCAGAAAAGACTTAAAGTTGAGGCTATTCCTATGAAAAAGTGTTAAGTAAGTTACCTAGTTATACAATGCTTCCTCTCTATGATTTTTTCTACAGCTTTTTACTATCTTATTTCACAAACCTAAGATTGTCATATTCTTCTGCTGCTTCTTGGCTATTTCCTGAGTGGCAACCACTCTAGATATTGACCCATACTTTCCTGATGCTCTCCACATCAATCAAAACTCATCTGTTGTATACCACTGATATTTAAAGTTAGAGGATGGGGGGGGGGGCGGGGGGGCAGAGCCAAAATGGCGAACTACAGACAG
>JAJPUD010004057.1:0-30165 GCA_023553655.1 Myrmecobius fasciatus
ATCTTCTTCCCTGGAGGATAATGCTCATTCTAGCTGGATAGGTTATTCTTGGCTGTAATCCAAGTTCCTTTGCCCTTCGGAATATCTGGTTCCAGGCCCTTCGATCCTTCAGTGTGGAAGCTGACAGATCCTGACAGATTCTAATTATTGATCCTCGGTATTTGAATTGTTTCTTTCTAGCTGCTAGCAGAATCTGTTCCTTGGTGCTATAGTCCTGAAATTTAGCCACGATATTCCTTGGGGTTTTCATTTTGGGGTCTCTTTCAGGAGGTGATCGGTGAATTCTTTCAATGGCGATCTTGCCCTTTGATTCTACAATCTCAGGGCAGTTTTCTTTCAGGATTTCCTGGAAGATAGTGTCCAGATTCTTTTTTTGATCATGGCTTTCAGGAAGTCCAATAATCCTTAGATTGTCTCTCCTAGATCTATTTTCTAAGTCAGTTGTTTTTCCTAGGAGATATTTCATATTTTCTTCTAATTTTTCATTTTTTTGTTTTTGTTTGACTGATTCTTCAAGTCTTAGTGAGTCATTCACTTGCATTTGTTCAATTCTTATTTTTAAAGTGTTGTTTTCTTCAGTTACCTTTTTAAGTTCCTTTTGTAACTGGCCAATTTGTTCACTGCACTCTTTTTCCACTTCACTAATTTTATTTTTTAATAAATTGGTGTCTTTTTCATATCTCTTTTGCAGAGCATCATATCCTTCTTGCAAGATACTGTATCCTTCTTGCACTGATTTCAATTTATTTTCCCATTTATCCTCCAGCTCTCTTTTGAGGTTCTTTATGCAATCTTCCAGAAAGGCCTTTTGAAACGGGGACCAGTGATGGTCGTGGCTGTTTTTTTCTGGATTTTTGTCTAAAGAAACCTCTGTATCTGAGGTCGTTTCTTTGCCTTGACAAAAGCTGTCTATGGTGAGAGCTCTCTTTTGCTTCTTCATCATTTTTTTTTTTAGACAGAGTGGATATCTCTTTAAGGTAGGGGGAAAAAAAAAAAAACCCTCCGCTGAAGACGCTTTGCCCTGGGGCACTTCGGCGAGTTGACTTAAGGTGCTGGGCCGGTGGGGGCTAGGACTAAGTCCGAATTACTCCTTAAACAAGGCAAGTCTGCCAGAACACCTGTCCCCAATCAGGGCAGAGTGTCCTGAGTGCCTCAGATAAACTCCAGGTGTTTGGAATTTGGAGTTTGGAGTTTGGAATTTCTTCCAGGATGAACCGAGCTGAGTCCCACCCTCACTTCCGGCCTGCACAGTTGTCGTCTATTTATCTCTCTGTCCGAGTCCGACTAACCTGATATGAAGTTCTCCAGAGAACCGTGCCCAAATATTTCTGAGTTCATTGACTTGAAGATCAGTTCACAGGCTTATTTTATTGTTGATTTGAGAGAAGATCGGAGGAGAGGCAGAAAGTCACCTTTTCACTCTGCCATCTTGAGAACTCTTGCATGCTACTAACCAATGTGGGAGGTTTGGTCATTCTGTTTCTAGAAGTAAATGTTAACATGAAATGAAAGGATCTTGCTCTGATACCGAGCACATAGAGATATTTTGTGACTGTTTCCCATCTACTTGCTATATGGTAAAACAAACTGAGTGGCAAATAAATAAACACATAAATAAATAAATGAATGTTCAAGCAAAAATGGAGAAATGCTCTCTACTTTTCTTGCTATGTGACTTTGAACACATGGACATTTAAAAAGAGATTCTATTTTGTTTTACTCTTTCCTTTTGTGGTAGATCAGTACTGGAGATGGATGAACCATATAAGTTTTGAAAAGGAACTACCAGAGAGCAAATAATAAGGAGGACTTGCAGAAACTGCAATATTTGTTTCAGATAAGTGGGGTGAAGGGTCAACATGGTCCTAATCAATGACCTCACATGACCTAGCTCTGCAGTGAATCATCCTGGCAGCTAGGATGCTATGTCCTGCAAAAAAGGGGACATGCCTGGTCCATTGATAATACTACATTTCTAAGTGAATTTGATGGGAAAATGTTTGTATTAGATGCACTGGATCTGAGACTACTCACTCACTAAACTCAGGAACCAAAGAGGTATATGGAAGAATGTTTTCTCGAGATAGCATTTGTATGTCTGTGTTTGTTATGCCTTCTTAATAAGTTGGGCTTTATAAAAGCTCATTAATGTAATTTCCTTATTAATTACCAGAGAGAGATATACATTGGTTAATAGATTCTGAGTCTAAATTACATAAAAGATACTGGGTGATCTGGGGCAGCAATCATTGAGGACAGATATTAAAGAGAATGCACTAAAATGGGAGTTTGAGCCAGTCCCATTAAAAGAGTTACAGTGGCCCTCAGAGGTACCCCTAGAAGCTGGAAGGGAAGATACAGTGAGTCCTTTTTTGGGGACCCAATGTACTATGTGTGTGTGTGTGTGTGTGTGTGTATGTGTGTGTGTCTTGGGAGAGAATATCTCTATATGAAATGCTTCAACCATGCTAAAGTATAGGAATGTCAATTGTGACTTTAAAAAACAAAATCAAAGTATGTATTGTAAATAGAGTATGAGAAGCTTGAATTTTTGGGAAAAGGTAAGTTATGGATTGAGTACTAGAGTTCACCTAGTCTCATGCTCAGAGCTTGACTCTGCCTCCTAGGTAACTAGTTGGACTTTGGAAGAGAAAGCCTAAATTACTGTATACAATCTGGAGGCCTAGCTACTCTCTGAGGCAAGCAGGGAAGAGCAGTGATAGGATCCTCTTGGCCTTAAGTGGGCCTTTTGTTTAAGTTTATTACCCTTACCCCAGGTAGAGACCTCTGGTAGAATTCTTAGCTGAATTCTTTGCAAAGTCATCATAAACCCCTAAATTACTGAATCCAATCAGAAAGCCAAGTTATGGTGTCAAATCCTGGAGATTATATAGAAGAGATCTTTTCTAATATTGTAGATCCCCACTAACTCTTTTTAGGATGCTAAATCTTTTTAGGGTTGGTCTGCCAGTCAATGGCATATTTCTTTTTCATACTTTTTTATTTTCATCCTACTTTTGGGGTTAGTTTGCTTGCTAAGCAAGTTAATACTCATGAGGACTCCAAATTTCTCCTAGGGTTAGCTCTGTAACCCCCCATTTGCCATATCTTAATGATGTCTCTGCTAGGGAACTTGTCTTTCCTCTTTTAATTGTTAGAACCTCTTTTCCTTAATAAAAATTGTTACAGATTTAACTCATTCTTTGATTGCTCTTTGATTTGGGGACTGTCTAAGCCTTGAGATGACTTGTAACACTGGCCTGTGACCCCAAAGTATTTTTGCACATAATCCCATACCCCATCTTTTTGATGGCCTGCTATGGGGAGAGTCTGTACATCCTCATACCTCAACAACCTGATACAACAATTGCATCTGATCCTATAAACACAATATGAGACTGGCAAGAAGGAGCAAATGCACTTTAAACATGGAGAATGGTTTTGTATAAGTTCATGAAGGCAGGACATGAAAGGCCATTTCCCCTGGGAAAAGCTTATAATCCAGTCTGACTGCAACATAAAGTTCAAAAAGGAGAGACTGAAAAGTTACCTGGAGCCAGGTATTGAGGGGCTCAGAAAGTCAGGCTATCTATTTTGTATTTTAATCTTACATCCTTTCTAGTTTTCTTACACTTTACTCTCATCCACTTATTCTATGATCCAATGACACAGGCCTTCTTGCTGTTTCTCCAACAAGACATTCCATCTCTCGACTCTCATTTTCACTGGCCTGAATCCCCACATTACCTCCTTCTTCTGGCAAGTCCAACTAAAACCACATCTTCTGCAAGAAACCTTTAATGATCCCACTAAAGCTAATACCTTTCTTCTGAGATTATCTCCAATTTATCCTGTACATATCATGTTTCTATGTTGCCTCTACCATTAGTTTGTGAACTCCTAGAGGACAGAGATTGTCTTTTTTTTTCTTTGCATCCCTAGGTGTTTATGAGTACGAAGTCTCATATCTAGGAGATGCTCTACGAGTGCTTGATGACTTGATTATTTCTCTGTGATATTCTTTACCATAGAATACGACTCTGGAACACCCGCCCTTCTCCTTTTGACAAATTCCTTCTAGTGTTTCCACTTTGGGGAGGGGCTCACGCCAGCCAACCTTCATTCCTCTCTTGGCACTGACTAGATTTCTGAATCTGGACTTCTACTCTATGCTCCGTCCCTGAGTAGTTTTACTTTCCCTCTGTCCTCCTCTACAATTCAGGTTTATATTTCCCTTTTGTATGTTGTTTTCCCTTATTAGAATATAAGCTTCCAGCACTTGAAACCATGGCTGGTACTTAGTAAAGACTTCATAAATGCTTATTGCCTTGTCTATGTAATACTGTGTACCTGTAGTCTTCCTCCCCTTCTTCACAGAGAGGAGAAAAATATATTTCATCATCTGTTTTCTGGGACCAATATTAGTAATTTCATTTCATCTGGGCCTAATTATATTTTTGTATTGTTTTCATTTACATTATTATAATCTCTATAGTTCTTTCTGGTTCTGATTTCTTCAATCTGTATTACTTTTCATCATCTCCTGTTGCATTCATCTATCACAATTTGTTAAATTATTCCCTAGGTTATGAGAATCTATTTCATTTTCAATTTTTTTGCTAACACAAAAAGTGCTGCTAGGAATAGCTTTATGTGTATATGTGTGTGCGTATGTGTATGTGTGTGTGTGTGTGTGTATGTGTGCCTGTGTTTCCCTAACAGCTAGTAATTTAGCCCCTGCTAAAAGAGCTTTAGTGCAGGAGACTCTATTCCAACCACAGGCAGCTTATTCCAATGTTAGGCAACTCTAATTGTTAGGAAGAATAACAGCCAGGTTGATCAATAATAAGGCTTCATACCTTGGGAGAAAACAGATCAGAATTCACAATGCTCAGTAATTTAAAAAGTGAAGAATAGAAATATAATACCAGAGGCATGATGAATGCCTTGTGGAAATGTCATGATAGATAGATGGAAAGACAAACATAAATTCAGGATGTCGTACCATTGTGCCTGGGATATTTATATGGGTGTATTTAGAGGTATGTTGGAACCCATTCAGATTGACTCAGAGCCAATTTATTAAATTTTCACTGTGAGCATTTATATCTCAGGAATCACCAAATACTGTAAATTAGGGTTTTATTTATTATTTTATTGATTTTCTAGATTTAATAAAGTGATTGAGAAATAACAATGCAGATTAAATGGAAAACTTGTTGTACATACATTGTTTTTGAGATTTGTTAAACATTTACTAGCTGACCTCTGAGTATATTATACCTCAAAATCATTATTGTCTAAGTAGCTAACTTACTAGATTTAGAGAACACAGATCTCATTTGATATTTGTTAAACATTTACTAGCAGACCTTTGCGTATATTATACATCAAGATCGTTTTTGTCTGCTAGATAAATTACTAGATTTAGAGAACACAAAACTCATTTCAAATCTTGACTCTGATATTTTTTATATGAACCTGGAGAATTCATTTAAACTAAGTGTTTCAGGAAATTCTTTAAAGCCTATTTCTAAGTTATAGGTAAGTTGTAATTGTGTTATTAGAGGGAACTCCTATACCTGAAGTTCTCTACATTAATGAAATCAGAGGTCCTTTATCTATTTAAGTCTTTTTTTGGCAAGGTAATTGGGGTTAAGTGACTTGCCCAGAGAGTAAAAGTTTAGTTTCTGATATCAGATTTGAACTCAAGATTTCCTGACTCCACAGCTGGTGCTTTATTCACCGTGCCATCTAGCTGTCCCATCTATTTAAGATGAGTGCCCATCACCTAGACTTAATCACTCACCTCTACTCCAATTAGCCCCTCAAAATGATATCCTATATCTTGATGGCTTTGTCAAGTGAGAAATTTTTCTTTGATTGATTCGCACTCAGTCAATAAAGGTGAAGACTATTTTTCTTCACATCCTCAACACCTAACACAATACCTGATATATAATAACAAATGTTCTGCCTGATTTGTAAGCAATGTTTGTTGAATTGAAAGATTGTGTTAAGATGGCTTAAAGCAAGAAAGAAAAGCAGAGTTCCATATTAGGCTCTGGGAAGAACACCCACGAATGTGTTCTCTTTGGGAGTTTTGAAGCTTTCTTCCCTGGGAATGGAAACAAAGATCCAAACAAAGGACAATACTCATAAACCAACCACTCAACCACAACAGGACAAAAAGGAGAAAAGGAGAAGAATGTGGGATGGAGAAATAGAATTTTCTTTTAGAAGACCAGTTCTCTGGTTCTATAGTATGTCTCAGAAGGGTGATGTGTACTTAGTAAGTTTGAACAGAGGAAGCAGGGAAGGTCACACTCCATAAAGGTAGCATGCTACAAATCGTTTAAAAGAAAAACAACAAATCCACAAAAAACTGGCTGAACATGAGGTTGGAACAGCTGTTTGTTAGTCTAGTTGAAATTCTTTCATCCACCCATCCATTGTTCTCTTTAAACAACAGAGACATGATGTGCGTTTATTCACCCTAATGAAAAGGGTAGAGTTTCTCCCCCTATAAATTGTTTTCAAAAGCTTTGATGATTCATAAGATTTGCACAAATACATTTAGAACTGGAAAAAAAATGAAAAAAAAGAGATGTGTAAGGCATTTGGAGTACAGTCTGCCCCTGGCATTATATAAAGGGAGAGTATGTGCTAAAAATAAATTTTTGTATGCATTTACGACATTTACCCTCCTCATTATCAGCCTCCCCCGACCACCCCTAAAAAAGATCTGAAAAAGGAACTGTCTGTAGGGTAGGTGGGAGTGCCAGCCTGCTTGGAAGCAGGGGGATGTAAGACATGGCCTTTCAAAGTTCCTTTCAATCCCCGAATTCCATGGGTTTATCTAAACACTGTTTATGAAGGCGTATAAAATATGGATGAATGTTCAAGTTCTGAAAGCAGATGAGACCCACCAACTCGCATCTTGTTGCAGAAGAGAAAATTGAATTGCTACGTCCATCTCCTGCCTTTCTCATTTATTTCATTCAGGGATGCGGGGGATGGAGTGAGCATCAAGTCACAGATGAAATTCAGCTTGTAAAATAAAAAAAAAACAAAACAAAAAACAACTGGTGGCCTCAGCTCTTTCCCCTGCAGAAATCTACATTTTTCTTTCAAATTATCTGGCCAGGTTGATGTTCCACTGGGAAGAAAATTCCAAACTTCTTTTCTTCAGGCAGTTTCTTCTCAGTAGAGCTTTTGAATGGAAAGACTCAAAGGTTACTCTTCTCTCAACACCCACACTTATCCCCCAGTCTTTTCATGGGATCCCAACTCTTTTGCCTCTCTTCTCCAAAAATTCTATCCACAAACCCAATCTATATCTCCCATGTACACAGTTAATTCTGAATCAATTCAACATTAGTCTATAAACACTTCTTAAATGCTGTTAACTCCTTGAAAGCAGGGATTCCCCCCAGTTTTTGTATCAGCCACAGTTAGCCAGTTTTTGCAACTGCTTGTTGACTTCACCCAAAGATTTTCTAGACCGTGGAAGAGATCTGAAATGTTAGATAGGACCTTCTCCTCTCTTTATCAATTACAATGAGAATGTATTAAAATCTTCTATGCTGTGCATTGGGGATATAGATTCACAAGTGTCACAAAAGTGACATAGCCCCATGTCCTCAATAAACTTATATTCTACTGAGGGAACACAAGGGATACAAATGTAAATGTTTTCAAAATTATATGAAGTAATTATCAGAAGGAGAGAGAAGTAATAACCAGGAGAATCAGCTAAGACTTCCTATAGGAGGAAATAGCCCTCTATGCTTTGAAGAAAGCTTAGGAATTCTTGAATCAGAGATGAGAAAGTACTTTTCATGATCCTGAAAAAAAGAAAAAAAAAACATTTGGATCATATTCAAAAGATAGTAAGTCAATTGGACTAAAATAGAGAATGCCACATGGAATTAACCTAGAAAGGCAAGTGGGAATCTGGTGGTGGAACATCTGAAATGCTCTGCTGAGGATTCTTTTTGGGCAAAGGGAACCATTAAAGATATTTGAGTGGAGGAGAAACAATGTCAGATCAATGTTTTAGAATATATAAGTAGGGTAACTGTGTGGAGATTGGTTTGAGGAAGTGAAGAGAATATGTTGAGACTTTAAGGAACTTGGGAAATAGGGAGGAGGAGATAGAGCATTACAGGCTTGAAGGACAGTCAGCAAAAGGGCAAGGAATTGGAAGATGGAGTATATTGTTCAAAGAAATGGGAGACTGAGATAATGAGTTCAATTCAATTCAATTAAGTTGAATATAATATATTTATGGAACATTCAGTTTAAGATGTCCTATAGCAGTTGGAAATATGAGATTGAAGGTTAGGCTAGAGATTAGGGCTAGATGGTTAGATCTGAAAATCATTTATATAGAGATGGTGGTTGAATCGTTGGGAGCTGATGGAGATCACTAAGTGTGGAATATATAGAGGGAAGAGAAGGGGGTCTAGTACAGAGCATTGGAGGATTTTTATGGATGGAGCCAAGGAGACTGAGGACTGGGCAGACAGATAGAAGGTGAAAGATAGTATGGAAACCTAGAGAAAAGAAAGCATCAAGGAGAAGAGGGTGATTGACAGCATTAAAGACCAAAGAAAGGGTAGAAAAAAGAGGTTTAAGAAAGACCATTGGATTGGCAATTGAATAATCATAAAGACCGATTTTGCTACTGAAGCATGGATAAGAAAGCTCCTCCTTCTTTTCAGTAGAGGGGGAAATGCTCCATATGCTGTCAGGGTAGGTTACTCTGAGTAAACATAGGATTCCGTTTTGCTGAAATATTTTTCTTTTTCAGAAAGGAGGACTCAATTGGTAGGTAAGGATTGTATCTAGAAATGACTAAAATGTAAAAAAATAGGATAACAAAACTTGTTATTTTTTTAATTCTTTTTTTATTAAAGCTTTTTATTTGTATAACATATGTATGGGTAGTTCCCCAGCATTGATCTTTACAAAGCTTTCCATTACAAATTTTACCTCCAGTCCCCTCCCCTCCCCTAGATGGCAGGAAGTCCATGACATGTTAATAATGTTGAAATACTTGACAAGTTGTGCAACAAAACTTGTTATTTAAAAAGTAAAATATATTAAGAAAATACCTACAGTGTACATACTCCTCATATCCCTTGGTTTCATTTTTAATTTTTCATGGCTTCTTTCTTAATAATGACATAAATAAATAAATGACAGCTTCTTTCAGTTTGTGTTCCCTTTGCAGCCTCAGTGCTTCTTTAGTGTGAATATCCAGGGAAATGTATTCAGTCTGGATTGTCTCATTTATAGCATTCTTTCCACTAGCCCCAAACTTAAGGACAAAAGGCCCAGCTTGTTCTTGCAAATTGTCCTCACTGTTGGAAGCTGCCTTGAATCCTATGTACTCTGGTTGCATTTATATTCACAGTTTATTTTTGAATTTATTAGCACCAAAACATCATATGTCTTGGAAATCTTCCCTGAAAAAAAGAATAGGAATTTCGTGCTTTCCCAACCTGTTACCCATTTGGGTAACTGTAAAGACTTTACATTCCTGAAATAACCAGGCTGTTGTATTCCAGAAGCGATGGGTAGTGTTATACTTAGTATTGACATGTAACTGAAGAGAAAATCTGCTTTTGAGCTAAGGGAGTTCTGTGCCACATGCTCAGGACTAGTATAAGAAAAGGATAAAATTACTCAAGTAAAACTCTTATTTTCCACTTTTATCCCCATGGTTAATTTTTTTGTTTTATTTTTATTTATTTTTATTTTTTATTTATTTATTTATTTTAATGAGTGAGCTCTTTAGTTGACCAGCAAATGTTGAGTGAGTAGACAGGTTGGTCACTGAAGCTGCATAGATTTTTTTTTATAGAAAGGAAATGTACAAGGAATTAAGTTAATGAAGTATGTCCTTCTTATCAGAAATAAGGAATCCATGATGAGAAAAAGCAATATGGGAGAAGGTTAGGGATCAAAGTCATCGGGTGGGATCTTCCCTTCTGTATGAAGATGATAATTTATCCATAAGTGCTCATTTGGCTCAGTCCTCCCACAAATTCACCACCCAATATGTAGGAAACCTTCCTTGCTTTCTTTTAACTTCATAAGAAAAGCAGCAGAATATCCAACGTATTCTATTAATACCAAAAACTTCATATAAGTTCTTATTAGGTTTGCAAAGGACTCAGAGTGGATACCCATTCATAGGAGAATGCTTGAACCTACTCTGGAGTATGACATACATTATTGTTATAAAAGAATGTTTATATGTGAGGATTTCAGGGAAATATGGGGAGCCTTGTATGAAAGCATCCTGAGTGAAGTAAACAAAATTAGGCAAACAATATACACAATGATCAGAGTAATATAAATGTTTCTTGTTCAGTTGTGTCCAACTTTTCATGATCCTATTTCGGGTTTGCATTCTAACAAGGGGAGGCCACAGCCATAGGAGAGCAGTGTAGAAATGCTATGATAATTTGTGTTTTCTTTTTAAAATTTTCAATAGGATTTTCTTTTTTCAAATACATGTAAAGATAGTTTTTAACATTCATTTTTGTAAGACTTTGTGTTCTAAATTTTTCTCCTTCCCTCCCTTCTCTTCCCCCACCTCAAGACAGCAAGTAATCTGATAAAGGTTAAATATGTGCAATTCTTTTAAACCCATTTTCATATTTGTCATGTTGTGCAAAAAAAATCAGAGCAAAAGGGAAAAAATGAGAGAAAAAAAAAACAAAGCAAATAAATACAAGGTGAAAATACTATCCATATTCAGTCTCCATAGTTCTCTGTGTGGATGTGAATGACATTTTTCATCCCAAGTCTGTTGATATTGCCTGATAATTTTCTTTTAGAAATAATAAATGCATAAAAGATCTGTGTTCAAGTCTCATCTCTGACAAATACCAGCTGAATGACCTGAGATATCTTATTCAAACTGTCAGGGTCCCTGGAAATTTTCTAAGATTATAAATTTGATTGAGTTGTTGATATGCTTTAAGGGAAATAGTTTTCATCCTATAATTACCCATATCCTGAAATTATAGGTCTGGACAAACAAAAGAAAACCAAACAAAATAAAATATGGTATTAACAGTCATTTCTCCTGTTGTCTCAATCCAGCCTCCAACCAACTAAATCCCTCCACTTTTTTTGTATTTATGGTTCCAATATAACTGTAGCCCACATGTTTATTTGCATCATACTCTCATTCATAAGAACAACAGCTCATGGCGATCTCATTCAGTTGGCCATTCTCTCCAAAACTGCAGAATATGAATCAATCGCACCTGCCTGTCCTGCGGGTGTGCCAAAATCTCTTAGTTTGCCACAGGTGATCCACTTATTATAACAAGGGCCTCTCCAGAATTCTATTGCCATGCCTTGATACCAATGTATGCGGGCTTTCTATCCAACCAAAAAGATTGTGAGTTCTTTCTTTCTTTTTATTAAAGCTTTTTATTTGCATAACATATGTATGGGTAGTTCTTCAACATTGACCCTTACAAAGCTTTCTGTTACAAATTTTCCCCCCTATTCCCCTCCCCTCCCCTAGATGGCAGGAAGTCCACTAAATGTTAATTATATTAAAATATTCTTCAAGTTGAATATATGTATGTATACATGTTTCCATCTTGCTGTGCTAGAACAATAGTATCTACATGAACAAAAAAGATCTGATAAAGGAAACCCAATACAAGCAATCATCAATATAGAGCATGAAAATGATATGTTGTAGTCCATATCTCATGTCCCTCTCTCTGAGTGTATATGGCCTTCTTTACTGAACAATTGGAACTGGTTTGAGACAATTCTTTGTTGCAGAGAGCCATGTCCATCAGAATTGATCATCATGTAATACTGTTGTTGTCGTGTATAATGATCTCCTGGTTCTGCTCGTTTCACTCAGCATCAGTTCATGCAAGTCTCTCCAGGCCTCTCTGAAATCATCCTGCTGGTCGTTTATTACAGAACAATAATATTCCAAAGCATTCATATACCATAATTTATTCAGCCACTCTCCAATTGATGGGAAGATTGTGAGTTCTTATGGAATTACATAGTTTTAATGTTGGCAGAGTTCTTAGAGTTGTATCGATTTAATTCAAAACATTTATTAAGTGCCTACTGTGTGTCAAGCACTATGCTAAATTTTGGGTGAGAAAATGGGTTTAAACGACTTGGCCAAGGTCATACTGGTAGTTTGTAACAAAAGCAATATTGAACTCATTCATTCCCTTTCTTCCTCCCTGCCTTTGCCTTCTGCCCTTTTGTAAAAATGTACCCTTCTTACCCAGCTGTTGGCAATGTGTGTTAGCATTCCTTAGGGGAAGTGACTCCTGGATGTAGCATGCTAATGACAATACTTCCTGTCCTACTTTTGGTTGGGAGGCAAGATTAATTTATATGCTGATTAATTTTGGGGGGAAGGAGAAGTCATCCTACTCCTTTCCCTTTGCCATAGATCTCATTTGTTTTTAATCAATTTTCTTTAACCTTTATCCACTGAAGTAGAAGGCACCTGCATATATTATTTGTTTACTTCACACTCTCATTCATAAGACTAACAGCTCAGGGAGAGCATGTCAGAAATTAGCAAATTCATAGTGGAAGTACCGTTAGAGCAAGGGACAAATTCTAAAGATGATTTCTTTTTATGTCAAAATTAATGCTTAATGATATTATTTATAAACCCTTAGGATATGTTTTGTGTATAGGAAAGTGTCATGTGAACATAATGCTGCTTCCCATGAGACAATGTGGTATCTTAGAAACTGCAGTCAGGATATGTGGACTCAAACCTGGATCTTGTATCTAATAGCTGTGGGAGCATAGGCAACTCATTTAAATTTCCTGACCCTTAATTTCTTAATCCATCATTGCTTCAATACATTAAGGATACAAGAACTTCAGCTATGAGGGAACTTATTCCACAAACCAGATTGCAACCCTTCTGTAATTTAAAAGTGTCACCAGAGACTTTGAGAGAGATTCAGTAACTTGCCAAGTATCACACAGCTGGTAAATATCAGAAGCATGATTTGAACCCAAGTTTTCATAGGGCCATACTTTTAGAGGAAGCAAGGGCCACATTTTACAGATGAGGAAACTGAGGTTCAGAAAGTTAAATGATTTGTTCAGTGGCACAGATAATATCAGAGGTGGGATTCAAGCCCATCTTCCTGGCATAAAGAATAGCGCACTAAGCAGTAGGAGAATCTGCCCTTCTTTCTTGATATATAAAAGAAGGCTGACAAAATTTTGAAGGATTAATTAGTTGACACGGAAGCCTGAAAGTCTAGAGTCTGTATCTTTTTGATGCCTACTGGCTATTTGACCAAGAGCTAGTCACTAAAGTTTACATCCCCCCACTCAAGACAACTCAGAAAATGCCAATATGCATGGAAGATACTGTGAAATCATAGTTCTTGATAAACTAACTAGAAGAACAATAACAGCAATAATTCCTACTTAACAGGATGATTATGAGAATGTTTTGAAGACATTAATGTACTATATAATTATTATTGTGATCTACTAAATGAACACTTGAACATTTGAAAAGAAGGTTGAGAATAAAATTTATGAAGTCTTTGTTGTATGTGTATCTATGTGTGTGTGTATGTATATGTTTACAAGAGAAAAATGAGGGAGATGATGACTACTTTTTGGGGAAAGTTAATTATTATACAAAGTTTCAATAAAATAATAATGTGCAGAGAAAATTCTTTTTAATAATCACTTTTTCCCCTCTCCCTCAGTCCCTCACTCCCCCACATTTAATAAAGTTACCAAGACTTGTTAATCCAGTCAGAGCTCACATTCTGAAATTATGAAGAGTCCTGTAATTGGAAACTGAGGCAGACAGTCTGATAGCTCACCTAGGTTGCACCTAGTCCTCAATTCTGATCTTTCCTAACTTTTGACTAGTGGCATCTAAAATACTTCAAAATACATCATATTACCTCACTCTATTTGTATATTTTAACCAAACAGCCCTTGGATATCTTCTTCCCAACTTCTACCAGTCCTGGCCAGCTCATTTCCTAGAGGGTAACTGCTTAATAGCACCCTCACAGGATTCTAAAGACAATGTCTCAGGGGCTGTGAAGTTCTAATATTTCATCCCATACTCTCATTCTGGTGTGTTCCTCTCCTATCAATCACCAATTACTATTAGTATCTTCTATCTCTCATTGATTGACCTAGTGATTGACATTCAGATTATCATTTAGCCAATTTTGTCAATGATATTGACATTTTATTAATAAAAGACTATTTACTGAAAAGACACAGCAAAAAGGAAAGCACAAAAACATTTTTCTATCAAACCATGGGCATAATGTTCCCTTCAATACCCAAGCCCTTAAGGAGAGTGGGTTAAAGCTTAAAGTAATTGCTACAAAGTATTGGCCCTCCAAAATTAACTTTTAAAAAGACATAATCATTGGATAGAGTCACTCCAATGCTTGTACGACCCAGATTCTCATCACTGAGCTAATATTCACTAGGGCCAAATAAATTGCTTCTTAGGGCTTTTTGAGTATACCAAGTTTGGCTGCTAGCAAACTCTAGTTTTTGTTCCTCTAGCTAGTGGCACTTCTGACTTTTCATAGGACATAAGATCTGTTTTGTCTCTAATGAATGCCCCATTACATGAGTGGAAAAAAAGACAAAACGAGACAGAAAAAAAAAAACCCAACAGTCTCTGCATGTTCATGGTGATACATTAATCGAATTAGGGAATATAAGACACTGGCCATATCTTTCTCTCCATAGACAAAGCAATCTTTGCCTCTATCATCACCAGAAAAGAGAATAATTTAAGCTGATTGATATATTTTTTGCAAACTCAATTTAGGCTCAGTAGACAACCCAAAGACCTCCACTTCACATATAGTTAGCAGATAAAATACCTTTTCATGGTCTACAGATAAAAGTCAGTCTACTCTATTCATCATCTGTCTAGGACTGGAGTCTCTTTCGCCCAATCTCTTATTAGGAATTATATGTGTCAGTTATTTGTTTCAGTAATTTATTGAATAATTTGAAAATGTGCAAAAATATCCCAGTATTCATTGAGTAATTTTAGTTCATTCATTGAGTAATTTAAAAAGGTTCAGGAGTAGGGATGGAGTTGGAATGAATGATTTTTTTTTCTATATTTTTACATACTATACTTATTTCCTTTTACACTTTCCTCCAAAAAGTCTCAGGAGAAATGAACACTCAACAAGTTCAGTAACTGATGTTCTGAAAAATGGGGAATTCCTGCCAGTAATATACAGGATTTAGGGGATTGTACAATGGGAATTATAGACAGATGTTTTTTCCCAATTGGAACCTGAGAGGTTTTTTGCTAACACTCTGAATGGTCTTTCTTTGGTTAATTGAGATTAATTTTCTAACACTATTTGTTTTGGGGGTTAATTTCTGAGGCCCTACTTCTTCTTCTTCTTCTTCTTTTTTCCGCTGAGGCAATTGGGGTTAAGTGACTTGCCCAGGGTCACACAGCTAGGAAGTGTCTGAAACCAGATTTGAACTCAGGTCCTCCTGACTTCAGGGCTAGTGCTCTATCCACTGCGCCCTCTAGCTGCCCTTGGGCCTCTATTTCTTGCAGTATTCCTTGTATGGTTCTTTTTGGGTAAGTAATTAATTTGATTCTTGTGCACAATTTCACATTTTTATAGAGGGGCAAAGAAAGAAGTTTATTCTAGTCCAGACCAAAGTTTTACCTTCAACTCAAAGATTACCAAAACCTTAAAAATCTATTCAAAGGATGGGACTGTATCTCTCAATTCTTTATAACCCTATTATCACTGGATACACAGTTTCAGATACTCAGAATTGTGATGAACTTTGGCAGATGGAGAGCCTCCAAGTCCAGGTAGAAATCAGAGACAAAGGCTTGCTGAGAATCATATAGAGAATTCCAACATTGCAGCAAGTGTTTTTGGAAAGAAAAGATCAGCATCAATGGAGAATCATTTTTCCCCTGTTTCTGGCCCTATCATACATTTGAATGCTTTGTTGTCCTAAACTAGCTTCTTCTGTCATATGGATTTATCTTATTTTTTTCTGCTAATAATTAAATAAATTCAACTAACATGATTTAAGTATCTTTTATATGCCAGGTACTGTGGTAAGTAGGGCTAGGAAGCACAAAGATGAAAAATGACTTTGTCCTTTCCCTTAAGGAGATTTCAGAGTCTAGCTCTCTGCACAGAGTAAATTATGTATATGGTGAGAAGATCGCTTGATTTACCATTAGGGAATCTTGTTTGGATTTGGCTCTGTAATTTGCAACTTGTGTGATCTCAGTTTCCTTATCAATCACACTAGGAAATTGGATGCCAAATTCTAAGGTCCATTTCAACTGTAAGTCTTATGAATGAATGATGCTAGGATTTAGGGGCTCATCCATCCAAAGCAAACAATCCTAAGCAATAGGGACTTTTTACCAAGTTTGTATGCATCTTGCATGAATTTATATCTTACATGTTGTTTCCTCATAGTAGAATGAAAGGTCCTTGAGAGCAGAGATGATTTTATTTTGGTCTTGTATCACTAACCCTGAGTAGAGCATCTGGAGCATAAGAGGTGCTTAATAAATGCTTGTTGAATGAATGAATGTAGCCCAAATCTTTTGTTATCTCTGCATGGATCCTGGTGAAAAAAATAGTATAGGAGGGAATAGTATCAGCATTTGTGGTATATGTCATCTCTCTTGTCTCTAAAAATGAGGAAACCTCACTTAACCATATATCTCTATAATTATTTTAAATATATAAAATAAAACAGGATTGCAAAGGAAAACAATTCCAATAAAAACAAAGTATGGATCAATTCTCTGTTGCTTATGGTAATTTTGGACTAACAAATAACACCAAGAGAACACAGGTTCTCCATCAGCCAGCATCATACTATCCATATGTGGCTTACATAATGTGTGTTACAGTAAATGGTGAAGTTCTGAATGTTGTGGATAAGTTCACGTACCTTGGCAATATACTTTCCAGGGATGTCCACATTGATAATGAGATTGACCCATGCATTGCCAGAGTTAGTTCAGTGTTTGAAAGGTTCCAAAGGTAAGTGTGGGAGAAGGGAAGTAATAGACTGACTACCAAAGTAAAGGTCTACAGAGCCATTGTGCTGACCTCATTGTTGTATGCCATGCCAGGAAATTGGATCACTTCCATTTGAATTGCCTTAGGAAGATTCTGCAGATCATCTGGCAAGATAAGATCTCAGACACTGGTCCTTTCTTGAACTAAACTGCCAAGCATTTCAACTCTACTGCAGGGTGCACAACTCTGTTGGGTTGGCCACACTGTTCTAATGCCAAATGTATGTTTGCCAAAGACATTATTTTATAGAGAACTCACGCAGGGCAAGTATTCACAAGGTGGTCAGAAAAAATGATACAAGGACACTTTCAGAGTTTCTTTTAAATACTTTAGAATGATTGTATGACATGGTAGATACTGCACAATATCACCCAGCATGGTGTGCCCTTATGATAGAAGGTGCTGTGCTCTATGAGCAAAGCAGAACTGAATTAGCTCAAAGGAAACATTAAATACACACAATTCGAGAAGCCACCCCAAATGTTAATAAGAACTATTTGTGTCTCACCTGTGGCAGAGCATTCTGAGCTTGTATAGGTTCCATCAGCCAACGACAGACACACTGTAACTTGACTCTAACATAGTGATATCATTTTGGTCATCTTAAAAAACAAAGAACAACAACCAACCAACCAACATCATAATATTTTTTACAAAAAGTTCATGTACTTCAGATTAAAAACCCTTATGGTAGTTGAGCACCTCAAGAGTAAGAAAAGATGAGTTCTTATTGATTTGCATTTCCAGCCTCTCTCCAAAATAGAATATGCCATCCTCTTCCTAGAAGTCGGATGGTTGTAACTGAATGTGGTCCTGGAATAATTTCAACATGGACCTTGTTCTTTTACTGCCAGTTGAAGAAAAGTAGAAAATGGAAGTGGAGTACAAGCCATCAGGAAGGCTCAAGAATTTGATTTGGAATGTGGTCCCCAGACTTTGGAGTTCTTTCCATTTTTGGCTCAGGACTCTTCCATTCAAATTGTTAAGTCAATATGGGAAAGTCAAGGTTGTGTTCCAAGGACTGGGTGAGTTAAGAGATATCTTCCTCTAGAAGGGCAGCCAGCTCTCTAAGCCCCAAATACAATAAAGAGAAAACAGCAGCAAGATAGATGGTGCTACCTTGCTTTCTCTTTGCTCCTGTGACTATATTCTCTAAATGAGTGATTTTATCATTAAAAAAGAAAAGAAAGTAGACCAGTATTGGGCCACAGTCTTGAGTGATACAGTGGATAGAATATTTGTCCTAGAGTAAGGAAGACTTATATTTTTGAATTAAAATCTGGCCTCAGACACTTACTAGCTATATGACTCCAGGCAAATCATTGAACCCTATTTGTCTCAGTTTTCTTAGTTGTAAATTGAGATGGAGGAAATGGCAGTATCTTTGCCAAGAAAACCTCACATGGAGTCATAAGGAGTCAATGACATGACTGATAAGCAATTAAACAATAACAACAGGCTAGTACTTTTTATCATAGAGTATTTTTTAAACATATCATTGTATACATATGTGCACACGGGCATCAGAAGTTTTCACAGGATTCATAGATTTGTGTCCAGCTCCATGTAGATTTCTGTGAGAAGGTCCTACCTTCATTTTGATTGTTATTGAATCTGGAATGATAAGCAGTGCCTGAATGGAAAAGGAAAGGATATGGCAGAATTTACTTTTCTTTTAGAAATGTGGCAGATAGGAAAGAGAAGGAGATACGAGGGTAACAGATTGAGTTTGGAGTTTTGTTGACTAATTGAGTTCAAAATCTTGAGAAGAAAATAAAGAATTATAGTTTTCTGCTTGGCTTCTTGGGGCTTCTCCATCAAGAGGTGGAAGTTTTGACTCAGTTAAAGGAAAATAGTTCTGAAAAATTAGCAAGGTCCAACAATGGAATGAATTATAATAGAAGGAAGTAGGTTTCCTATCAATGAAAGTTTGAGCAGAGTTTAGGTGATCCCTTTTCAGTAATGTTATAATAGAGGTTCTAGGTTGGGTATATAGCTTCAGCATTTAACCCTATTTGCCTTAATTCTTCATCCGTAAAAGGAGCAGGAAAAGGAAATGGCAAAATGTTTCAGTATCTTTGCAAAGAAAAGCTCAAATGGGATCACAAAGAGTCAGAATACAGTGATAAAAACATCAGTTCTGAAGCCAGAGGTCCTAGGTGCAAATCCTACCTCTGATATTTCTTTCTTGTGTGACATTGGATAGTATCAATAAATTTCTGTTTGCCCCAGTTTCCTCAACTGTAAAATGATGGCTCTATATTAGATTGCCTATGACTATGCTTCCTTCCAGTTCTAGACCTATGGTTCTATGATTTTAATCACTTAGTATAATAAAGCCCAGAGAACTTGAGTAATTTCATCTTTCCTAGATGATAAATAACAGATCTGATATTCACAGAATCATGGAATTTGAGAGTTGGAAGAGATGCTAAGAGCCACCTAATTTAATGCATACAAGAAGGAATAATTCCCACTATGACACACTTTCCAAGTGATCATCCAGCCTCTGCTTGAAGACTTCCAAAGAGTGGGATCATACAACCTTTCAAAACAGTCCATTCTGTGGTTGGATAGTTCTAAAATATAGGAAAATTTATCCTTAAACTGAATTAAAATTTGGAATCTATGCCTTCTGAATTGAAAACCATCGTTTCTCATATAGTACCACAGCTGCCTCCATCTGGAGGTGTTTGAAGTCTCCGTTTTAAATTTTAAATGTTCTTGAGCATTTGGTAGTTTGGGTTCTTCCTATTTCTATGGCAAATTATTCATAAACATAAGTAGGTTTTTGCATAACTTTCTGTCTCTTGTCACCAAAAAGTCTCTGCTGGCTTTGACTTTATGAATATTACTAATGGGAGTGACATAACTTCAGAGTATGAATATTCTTTCTTTAGGCCCCAAGAGAAATAGTCGGTATCAGTTTGACCTTCCTGCAAAAGGCTTGCAGATGACATCACTGCATTCCATAAATGGGGATGTCACTTCACGAGCTCTTTTCTCAAAGCCAAGAAATTAACTCAAAATATTTTTCTTCAGATAAGTGAACATGCTTGTCATGGCATACTTATGCCTGTTAAATCTTTCTATGAAATATCTCATGGAAGAATATGTAAATATTTTGACTGCTCATGCCGTTCATTGCAGCCTTCCTAGGATGACACATGGTTCTCTCTGCACGAAGCGGGCAGCAGGGGGGATGGCAAAGTCTTGTCAACGTGTGAACATTGGATTCACACACAAGTGAAGTTTTTCTAAAAAGTAGGAAAAAATCCCATCATGGGTTTATGTAAATCCTAGAGCAGATGAGATCTGTCACCTTCGAATGGGTGCCCTTGGAGTGTTGGACTCTGACTTTAACCGAGATAGACCCTGAATTCATGGTACATTTTATTTCAATACTTTCTTTTTCTGACAGCAGAAAAATAAACTAAGGCTTAAAAGAAGGATCTTTTGCCAAATACAAATTAGCAGAGGTCTCACAAAAGCAGATATTTCTTGACTTAGCTTACCCAATAGCCAATACATCTGTGATTTCATCCAAAGGATACAGATGGGAACACCAGTTATCATTCAGATCAACAACAATCAAGAATTATGTTTGTTATGTACCTGCAAGAAATGTGTCAAGAACTGTGCTAGACAACAGATGATATGAATACAAAGAAGGGAAGGACTCATCTTACCCCTAGGGATACTACATTGTGATGTAGGAAAAACCAAATACATTGTGTCTTATATATGTGACACAAATATAAAATAAATATATACAAAATAGTTACATAGTCAAATGCTGGTTAGGTTTGGGAAGGAGGGTCTTTTCAATTGTGTTTCCTGCAGTTGTTAGTGCTTCAGTTCAATCAGAAAGGGAAAAAGGAGTTCGATGGAGAGGGAAGTCAGGAGAGAGTATAGTCCAGGTACGAATGGAAGGACACAGAAATGGACATCGAATAACAAGGTTGAGGAACAGAGAGAAGGCAAGTTTGATTGGATTAAGGAATACAAAAGGGGATGCAAGTCTGATAATACTCAAGTATACGGTGAAGAAGGTTTGTTGATTAGGATTTTAAAAGCTAAATAGAGGAGTTTTTATTTGCTTCTGGAAGCAATAAAAAAAAAAAACCAACAAAAAAAAAACACTACAAAGGACAGCTATGTGATGCAGTGGGTAGAGCACCAGCCCTGAAGTCAGGAGGACCTGAGTGCAAATGTGGCTTCAGACTACTTAATACTTTCTAGCTGTGTGACCCTGGGCAAGTCATTTAACTCCAATTGCCTCAGGGGGAAAAAGCACTACAGTATGCTGAGTACCAGAGTCAAATAGTCAGATCTGTTATTGTTGTTTAGTTGTGTCCTATCTATCTTTCATTCCTGGATTTGGAATCTTCTTAGCAAAGATACTGGAGTTGTTAGCCATTTCCTTCTCTGGCTTATTTTACAGGTGAGGAAAGTGAGGCAAATAGGGTTAAATGACTTGCTAATAAATGTGTAAGGTTGGATTTGGATTGAGGTCTTTCTGGTTCCAGTCCTGATGGTCTATCCACTGTCCTATTTAGTGCCCTGTATAAAAATCTGTGGGCCATATGTACATATATTACAAAAATACATGGAAGGTAATAAAGAGAGGAGGGGGAGAAGAAAAGGAGGAGAGAAATTGGGGAGAGGCAGACAGAAACAGAGAGAGACAGAGACAGAGAGAGAGATATGAGATACACACAGAGACAGAGATACAAAGAGAGAGACAGAAATACAGAGGGATGAGAGAGATAGAGAGACAAAGACACAAACACAGAAGGGGGGGCGGAGGGAAGGGTAAACAAACATCTGCAACAAAAATGAACCCAGAGGAAAATCTTAGGGAGTACCCACAATTAGTGGATGTGATATCAAGGATGAAACGGATATGGAAAAGGAGCAGAGGGACAAATAGGTAGTGAACCAGGTGGGAGCAGTGTTATTAAAAACCCAGGAAGAAAGGATCTAGGAGGCTGGGGCAGTCAGTAATATGAAATGCAGCAGATAAGTCAATAAGGACTCAGTCAGAAAAGGCTATCAGAATTGGCAATTAAAAGATTACCAGTTACTTGGAGACAGAACAATTTCAGATGAGATTGCAAGGTGGATTAGAAGGGCTAAGGAGCAAGGGGGAGAATAGAAACTGCAGGCAGCAAGTATAGACAATTTTTTCAAGAAATTTGGGCAGCTAGATGGTTCAATGTATAGAGCACAGTCCCTAAAGTCAGGAGGACCTGAATTCAAATTCAGCCTCAGATACTGAACCCTTAACTATGTTAAACTGTGTGACTCTGAACACATCACTTAATCCTAATTGTGTCACACGCAAAAAAATATTTGGGTTAAAAAAAAGAAAGGATAAAATGGAATGATAGCCTGAGGCGAGTGGATTGGTGGGTCTGGAGAAGTTTTTTAAATTTTTTTTTTTTAAAGTTTAGTGGGTGACTTTGTTTGAAGGCAATAGTGAAGGAACTATGGCATCATGATCACATATGATACTATTCTGTATCATATACAACATTGGTCACTAAATATTTAGTGATATCAATATATGAATATATTAAGTTTATCATAAATCAATATGTTGTGATTGTATTCAATATAGTAACATATAGTTAACAATATGTAGTATATTAAATCACATATTACATAAATGTGTATAACAACAAAATATAGTACAACAGCATGATATGACATAATGGGCATTACAATTTTATATAACAACATAAATATAATATGATAAATAATATATATCAAAATCAAAATATTATAGGATCTCAGAGTTGGAAGGGCCATCAAGTGGCAACTGAATGCAACTCATACTTGAAAAAGAATTGCCATCAATTCATAGAAAACATTTCCTGATGTTAAACTGACATCATTCTTTTTCCAAATTCTTGTCACTGCTTCTAAATATGTATTAAAGCTGTCCAAAGGCATTGGGCTGCCAAGGACAGAGTGGACTCCTGTTAATTAGTATTCTTCAAGCACAGACCGGCTGCTTCTTGGGTCTATTTTAAGGGGACTTCTTTTCAGGTATAAGGTGAATATAAGACATAAGTGGCTATTGAGGTCCCTTCTAATTCTGAAATCCTGTCATATCTCAGGTTCAGATTGATATTTTTCTTATAAATCTTATAAATAAGAGCTCAAAACATCTTCATAGATTTGGAATTGAAGTGGACCTCAAAGGTTACTCATCAAATCCTCTCATTTTGTAGACAAGAAAAGTCCATAAAGTTTAAGTGATTTTTCTAAGTCACTTAAGTACAGAATAATAAATCGCAGATCCTTGACATTAATTCAGGCTTTCTAATTCCAAGAATTGTTGTTCTCTTCCCCATTGTTCTGTAATCTGAGGAAATTGAGGACCTAGAGAATAAAAGGGATTTTTCCCTTATTAGGGGAAAAGTTAAGGTATTTTCCAATACTTCATTTCAATGGCTTTTCATTTAAAAAAATTTTGTTATTTGTCATTGCATATGAAGCATTATTCATTTATTTTTATTTTTAAAAACATTTTTAAACTGGATCTATCATTTCTTTGGGCTTAGAAATTTCTGGGAAGGAAACTTTTTACAAATAAAGATCACCAATTACTCTGCAACTTAAAGTATTGCCTTTGACATTAAGAGGATCAGTGGCTTGTTCTGTAGATATTCACATTTGAATTGAGCTCTTTTAGTCAGAAGACAGTATTTCAAACATTTGAGGAATCTATAGAGTGCAGTGCAAACAGCTTGGACTTGGAGGCAGGAAACCCTGAGTTCAAATGCATCATGAAACACTAGCTGACTCTGGACAAGCCACTTAACTTCTGCTTGCCTCAGTTTCCTCATCTGTAAAATGGGGATAACAATAGCACCTACATCCCAGTGCTGTTGTGAGGATCAAATTGTAAGGGGTTTAACACAGTATCTGGCATGTAATAATTGTTATGTTAATTATTACTATTATCATCACCATCATCATTGTTAGTTATTATTATGTCCAACTATTCTCTGGGTATTCTTATTTCTCTCTAAAGAATAAACTTCAAAAATTGAACACTTAACCTATAGTGGATTGCTTGCTGTTTTGGAGAGAGGGAATATAGGGAGAAAAATTTGGAAGACAAGGTTTTGTGAAGGTGAATTTTGAAAACTTTTTGCATGTATTTGGAAAAATTAAAATATTATTAAAGATAGGGAAAAAGAATAAACTTCAAGGATGATGTGATTTATACTTTCTGGGACAGAAATACCTGTCTTTTATTTTGGCAGCTTATTGAAAAACATCACTTAGTAAAATGAATGTGCAACAAATATTTCAAAGTTCTGGGGTCAAATCTTGGATATGATTCTTTTTTTTGTTTAAATTTCTTTTTTAATGTTTTTATTATTAAAACTTTTTATTTGCAAAACATATGTATGAGTAATTCTTCAACGCTGACCCTTACAAAGTTTTCTGTTACAAATTATTCCCCCCTAGTCACCATCCCTCCCCTAGATGGCAGGAAATCTACTACATGTTAATTATGTTAAAATACTTGACAAATCGAATATATGTATCCATATATACATATTTCCACACTTATCATTGTTGTGCAAGAAAAATCGTATCTACAAGAAAAAAATTGGAGAAAGAAAACACAATGCAAGCAAACATCAGTAGAGAGCATGAAAATGTTATGTTGTGGTCCACATTTCATATCCCTCTCTCGGTGTATATGGCTTTCTTCACTGAACAATTGGAACTGGTTTGAATCACATCATTGTTGAAGAGAGCCATGTCCATCAGAATTGATCATCATATAGTATTGTTGTTGCCGTGATAATGATCTCCTGGTCCTGCTCATTTTGCTCAGCATCAGTTCATGCAAGTCTCTCCAGGCTTCTCTGAAATCATTGGATATGATTTTTATTGCCTATATGAACTTGGGTCTTACTTTCCCCAACTTGACCTTAGTTTCCTCAACTGTAAAAAGTGTGGGAAGCATCTAGATGACCGCTTTTGAAAACCCTCTAAATATAAGCTGTGTTCTACACTGTTTTAGAGAGATGATTTGTTATTATTTTGACTTTCTAAGTCAAGAATTCATGTTGCTTATTCTATGGAACTGAGTCCTCACTGGACCAATTGATTCCTTCACACTCTTGGTTGATTGGCAACCACTAGGTTTATACTGAGTTGGGACTTCTTGTGCTTCAGAATGAGACATCAGTAGAATTTTATTCCTTTTCTGAAATTAGCGCATTCTGTCCACGTCTTCAGAGTTCTTGAGATGCACAGATCAAACCAATTGACATGATTACAGCAAGCTGGAGTACTTCAGAAGTACATAAACAGCACACTGGTGCATTCACTCTGAGTGGGGATTGCATTACTGAATTGTGCTGATGAAAACAAATCTTTCATGACTGAAGATATGGTGTATAATTTAGGTATTATCTTACTAACCAACATTTATCTAATATTTCACTCCTTCCAAGCCTTCCATAGTGATTTCTCCTGCAGGAAACTACATAGAAGGTATAACCAGAAACAGGATCCTAAGAGCCAATATGATGCAGAGGAAATGACACCAGATGTAAATTCAAAGGAACTTAGAAATTTAATCAAGTTACTATGTGACATTAGACAAGTCACTTAAGCTTCTTTGAAAAAAAACATTGCAATATTAAAAGACTAGCATAAATAAATATCTTATACGATGAAGATGAGATGGGGAGAGGAGAAGAGAAGAGATATGATTCTCCGCCACTAGGCTTTGCAATAATGGAAAGAAGGTTGACAGTCATTTGAACTTTTCTATCGTTCTAGCTGGTTCTATCCTTTCTTTCTATAGAGTACAATAACTAACCACTGGTAACAATAGTTCTCAAATCCATTCTGTTTCTGTACTTCCTGGTCTATCTCTATTGCCATATCTCCCTAATCAGACTCTCTGGAGCAGAACAACATGCTCTCCCAACCTTTCAAGATGTCATACCCTAATCCCAACCTCCATCTTCTCCTCACATAAAAATGGGGGAAAATGATAATACTAAATTATCATATAAATATTTTATATGATAAATTATGAGTTGTCAAGTCCTGGCTACTTATCTGAAAGTTGTTACATTTGGATGATTCTCAGCAATTTTTTTTCCTTTTAAGCATAGATATATTTTTTTGTTTCATAAATTTTTCTAATCTATTAAGATTAGAAAAGGATTTTTCTTTCTTTGGTACTTAAAAAAATTGTTTGACTAGTATTTTTTCCTGAAATTTAGTTGTCTTGATTTCTATTTTGTACTTCTAAATTCATAGATTTTGTATTTTTGAGTCTAGTCATGCCTTTCCTTGAAGCTTTCATTTTTTTCCCTATAATAGATTATATTAGATTCCTATAATTTACCAAAAAAAATCCTCTGTCTTTTTCTTTTCAATCTGAATTTGGTCTTATATTTTTTGATCATATTAACATGATCAATTTTTATCATTTTAGCTCAGTTTTATATTTTTAAAAACTCTTGTTTCACATTTTGCCTCTCCTTTGATTTTCAAAATGTCTTCTTTAATTGCTTATTTGAGAATCATAAAATTGTCAGTTTTGTAGATTTCCAGAGCTACACAGAATTTGTATTAATTTTCTTACTACTTTAAGACTTCACAGGTTTAAGTTTTTCTCTAATGACTTCTTCCGGAAAATTTGTTGTGTTATCACTAATATTTTCTTTGATACAATTAATTTTCTCTCTGATCTGTTCTCAAATCCATTAATCATATAATTTAACATTTTCTAGTCTTCATCTAAATGTCTTTTGTTCACATTTCATTTATTGATTGCTATTTATATTATGCTATAGTAAGGATGTTTTTGTTTCTATGTTTAGTAATTGGCCTATTATATGATAATTTTTATAATAGTGGCTTATCATATTAAAAACAAATATGCTCTCATTAGATTGTTAGTTCTTTGAAGTCAGAGACTTTTTGCCCTTTTTTGAAGCTCCATTACTTAGCACAATGTCTGGCACATAGGTGTTTAAAGTTTATTGTATGAACAATTGATGTTTTCCATCTAAATGCTTATATCTACTTATCTGTTTACTGATCTATCATTACTATTGATACTATAGTATTATCCATGTTTTAAAGCATATTGTAGTTTTCACATATGCCTCGACTCTATTTTTATAGTTTTCTGATGTTATGATAGCCATTTAAAAAATTCAGCTAAAACATAAATTCAAAATAATCTCCTCATTTGAGTTATGTATGAATATTTATGTTTCCACTGGGACTCGTGTGTAACTAATTATTTTGGGTTTTGCTGTTTAATCCATTCTGTCACCCTCTTCAATTTTATTTATGAGATCATTCAATTAACATGCATAGTTATGGTTGTTGATTTTTTCTCTCCATCAAATCTTGTTAAAACGTTTCTTCTTTATTTTCTTTTTTTTTTTTTTAATTTTTATTTTATTTGAATAACATATGTGTGGGTAATTCCTCAACAATAACCCTTACATAGTTTTCCGCCACAAATTTTTCCCCCCAACTCCCCACCCCTCCCCCTAGATGGCAGGATATCCACTACATGTTAATCACGTTAAAATATTGGCAAATCGAATATATGTATACATACTTCCAAACTTATCATTGGTGTGCAAGAAAAATCTTATCCACACGAACGATATATCAGATAAAGGAAACACAATGTAAGCAAACATCAATCAAGGAGTATGAGAATGTTATGTTGTGGTCCACATTTCGCATCCCTCTCTCTGGGTGTATATGGCTCTCTTCAGTGAACAATTGGAGGTGGTTTGAAACATTTCATTGTTGAAGAGAGCCATGTCCATCAGAATTGATCGTCATATAGTACTGTTGTTGCTGTGTATAATGATCTCCTGGTTCTGCTCATTTCACTCAGCATCAGTTCATGTAAGTCTCTCCAGGCCTCTCTGAAATCGTCTTGCTGGTCATTTCTTACAGAACAATAATATTCCATAACATTCATATACCATAATTTATTCAGCCATTCTCCAATTGAAGGGCATCTATTCAATTTCCAGTTTCTAGCCACTACAAAAAGGGCTGCCACAAACATTCTTGCACATGTGGGGCCTTTTCCTTCCTTTATGATTTCTTTGGGATATAAGCCCAATAGAAATGCTGCTGGGTCAAAGGGTATGCACAGTTTGATAACTTTTTGAGCATAGCTCCAAATTGTTCTCCAGAATGGCTGTATCCGTTCACAGCTCCACCAACAATGCATCAGTGTCCCAGCCCTCCCACAACCCCTCCAACATTCATCATTAACTTTTCCTGTCATTTTAGCCAATCTGACAGGTGTGAAGTGGTATCTCAGGGTTGTCTTGATTTGCATTTCTCTGATCAATAGTGATTTGGAGCACCTTTTCATATGACTATAAATAGTTTTAATTTCATCCTCTGAAAATTGTCTGTTCATATCCTTTGACCATTTATTGATTGGAGAATGGCTTGAATTTTTATAAATATGAGACAATTCTCTATATATTTTAGAGATGAGACCTTTATCAGAACCCTTAAATGTAAAGATGATTTCCCAATTTATTGCTTCCCTCCTAATCTTGTCTGCATTGATTTTGTTTGTACAAAAACTTTTTAATTTAATATACTCAAAGTTATCTATCTGGTTTTCAATTAAAAGTTCCAGTTCTTCTTTGGACATAAATTTATTCCATCTCCACAGGTCTGAGAGGTAAACTATATTATGTTCCTCTAACTTGTTTACAAAATCACTCTTTATATCCAGATCATGAACCCATTTAGATCTTATCTTGGTATGTGGTGTTAGATGTGGGTCAAGCCCTAATTTCTTCCACACTAGTTTCCAGTTTTCCCAGCAGTTTTTGTCAAATAGTGAATACTTATCCCAAAAGCTGGGGTCTTTGGGTTTATCAAAAACCAAATTGCTATAGTTATTGCCTAGTTTGTCTTGTGATTCTATCCTATTCCACTGATCGACTACTCTATTTCTTAGCCAGTACCAAATGGTTTTGATGACCGCTGCTTTATAATATAGTTTTAGATCTGGTACAGCAAGTCCACCATCTTCAGCCTTTTTTTTCATTAATCCCCTTGAAATTCTAGACCTTTTGTTTTTCCAAATGAACTTTGCTACTATTTTTTCTAGATCTGTAAGATAATTTCTTGGGAGTTTGATTGGTATGGCACTAAATAAGTAAATTAGTTTGGGTAGTATTGTCATTTTTATTATATTCGCTTGTCCTACCCATGAGCATTTTAAGTTTTTCCAATTGACTAGGTCTGATTTGATTTGTGTGGAAAGTGTTTTGTAATTTAGTTCATATAGTTCCTGACTATCCCTTGGCAGATAAATTCCCAAATATTTTATACTATCAACAGTTATTTTGAATGGGATTTCTTTTTGTATCTCTTGCTGCTGAACTTTATTGGTAATATATAAAAATGCTGATGATTTATGTGGATTTATTTTGTATCCTGCCACTTTGCTAAAGGTGTGAATTGTTTCTAGTAGTTTTTTAGTTGAGTCTCTAGGATTCTCTAAGTATACCATCATGTCATCTGCAAAGAGTGATAATTTGGTTTCTTCACTACCTACTCTGATTCCTTTTATCTCTTTTTCTTCTCTTATTGCTAAAGCTAACATTTCTAATACAATATTAAATAGTAATGGTGACAGTGGGCAGCCTTGTTTCACTCCTGATCTTATTGGGAATGGTTCTAGTTTGACTCCATTACATATGATGCTTGCTGAAGGTTTTAAGTAGATACTACTTATCATTTTAAGGAAAAGCCCATTTATTCCTATACTCTCCAGTGTTTTTAATAGGAATGGGTGTTGGATTTTATCAAAGGCTTTTTCTGCATCTATAGAGATAATCATATGATTTTTATTAATTTGGTTATTAATATAATTGATTATGCTAATAGTTTTCCTAATATTGAACCAGCCCTGCATTCCTGGTATAAATCCTACTTGGTCATGATGTATTATCCTGGGGATGACTTTCTGTAATCT